>SZWC01003935.1:0-26025 GCA_023375785.1 Penium margaritaceum | reverse complement strand
GTGGATTTATCCACCAGATGCTGTTTTGCGGCTATCTCCCTGAGCAGACGTGCACATCCCAGCTTTCAGAGCTCATACCTTCCTCGATACTTGATAGAATCCAGGAATTTAAGTTGCACTCGCTTCAACAACTTGTCAAATTTTGGGGAGAATAATCCAATTTTGGCTTGGAGCATTCCTCGATCTAATGTATCAACTTGCAAGGATTTCTCTCTCTCTGGCAACTCGTCAGCACCCCTCTCTGCCACACTTAGGCTTACGGAGGGGCAATATTCAACATCCTCCGCCTTGCACCTGCCATGCCCGCTGCTCCTGCTTGCTCTCACTTACTTTCCATTTCACCCTCCAGCCCTTCACAGCTATTCATCCCAAGCCCGACCACTCTCATTACGTGCCGGTTCATAGATTGTTGGTCAGTGAGATGGAGCCAGTGTTTTCCTCTTGCACAAGAAGAAGGCTCTTGTTGTGGCACGCTCAGCTCCCTCAGCAACCTGCGGAGCCACACCGCCTCCTTCACTGTTTTGGTGAGCGCGATGCAATCCGCTTCCACTATGTAGGTGGCGACGTAGTCCTACTTCATGTTGCACCACGAGATCACTGCACCTATGAGGAATAACACACAACTGGAGGTGGTTTTTTTCCCATCCATGCCGCTGACGCAGTGTACATTTGTGTAGCATACCACACGCAAGGGATCGGACTGCCCCTTGTCGCGGAACCTCAGTCGCACGTGCCGCGTCACCCACATGCATCGAATCATGTGCTTGACTGCCTTCCAGTGTAGTGGTCCCAGATTGGCCACATACCTGTTCACTTGGCCCACCATGTAGGCCATGCCTGGTCGAATCACCACCATTGTGTGTATGAGGCTGGAAACTACCAATTAATAGTGCACCCCTCCCATGACCCTCCGTTCTTCTGTTTGCAGCGCCATTACCACATTCAGTTCACAAGTCATGAAGACAGGACTGACGACTGGTTTGCATTCCTCCATGCTGTACCATTTTAGCACCTTGGCCACAAATTTGACCTATTCCAGCTCAAGCGTGTGTGCCCTCCGGTCCCGCATGATGCTCACCTTGAGGTAGAAGTCAGCTCCCTCATGTGGGACTTTTGGAACTTTCTATTCAGCTGATTCATCATTTTTCAGAGGCTTGGCTGGTCCGATCAGGTTGTCCACATAGAGTGCAACAATCAGATGGAGCTTCTTTTCATGACATACACACATACACTAATCCGACTCACAGTGCTTTAAGCCGAGCTGTGCCACGAAGCTGTCCATCTGTTGGTACCAAAATCAGAGAAATTATTTTAGCATGTACACGGACTTCTGCAGCTTGCAGACCTTGCCCTCCGGCACCTCCACCCCCATCAACAACTCCATGTAGATTTCTTTGTCGATGATGCCATTGAGGAAGGCCATTTTCACAGCCATCTAGTGGAGCTCCATTTCCTTTGTGACTGCCACCACAAGAATCGTTTGGATGCTTGTAAACTTGGCGATCGGGGTGAATGTCTCATCGTAGTCTTTACCCTTATGCTACACATATCCCGTTGCCACGAGCTGTGCCTTTTAATTATCCACCACACCTTCATTTCTTTGCTTGGTCTTCAATACCCACTTTGATCTAATGACTTTGGCATCTTTCAGCCTGTCAACCACCTCCCGCGTGTCATTTTTCATTATAAACGCCAAATCTGACTTGACAGTGGCGTCCCACTGCTGCCCCTTGGGTTGTGTAAGTGCCTCTTGCATGATCGTTGGCTCCATTGATGTTGTCAATGTGCATGATGCCATGCCAATCCATCTGCTGATGCCTACGTTGAAGCATTTCCCCCCTCTCCACCGCGTAACACTGTGGCGCGGTAGTTTTGGTTGTCCCTCCTTGCTCTTCTGCAATCCTCTTGAGTCCGCTCACTCCGGTGAAACATAGACCCGACGTCTCCCCGAGGGTCTCTCCCGCTCAAGCAAAACATCGACCAGACGGGCGGTGAGTCTGGGGGACTTTCCTCCATGCCCAACGCGAACTTCGTCAAAAGTGCGTGCTTCGGCACCGGTAGTCCCTCCTCTGACAGGCCCTTCTGATGGAACTCCAGTCCATCTGCATCGTCATTGGAGTCCTCCACGTCGACTGCTGCTGTTATGTCTTCTAGCTCCTTGCAGTCAATGAGTTGAAACAACACCCCTCTTTTGGAGGGTTCACAATGCCAATGTGGTTCCTGTTGTATGTTTCCCCAAAGCATGCCCAAGTGCGACGCCGTGAGGCACCAACAAACTGCTAGAGAGAGAAAATTCTTGCATTCTACTCTATTTGCCTGTAGAGTGCTTCATATTTAGATTGGATGGAAGTCCCTGAAACGTGACAAATTGTTGAATATGCTGCATCTTTAATTGCTCAAATTCGCCAAGTAATGAGAAAGTTACAGGCTCACAAAGCAGGGGTGTGCGACGCGGCTCGGGGACTTTGCCAAAAACTGACATCTGATAGAAAAATCCACGGGACGTTAGTACTTAGGTGGATCTAGGGAAAAGATCCATAGGATGAATATTGAGTCATCTGATGGGTCTTTTCCACCGAAGTCAATAGTACATGTTTCTATCATGGGACCTAGCCAAATTCCTCTCCGAGTCATCGACTGAGTAGTACAATTTGTTGCCGAGGGACTTGGTTAGAATTCTGTTTGTAATTTTGCAAAAAGATTCTGAACCCCGTCGATCCCCATCACCAAACTCGGTCGTTAACTCATCAAAACACATCCCAAAAGCACAGGGGGAGCCGCCACAAAGTGTATGGACATTTTGCCTCCGGAAAGAAATTTTGATGGGTCCATGATGTGCAAGGAGCCTGTGCGGGTGGTCATCAAGCCCGCAGCGAGCTGAGCAAATAGATTGGTGAACTGCACCTTGGCGGACATAGCGAGAGATACAATTAGCCAATTTGCATGCGGTTTGGAAACCTGGGAAGCTCAGGAGTAGCACTACAACTCTTCAATATATTTCCATGTCCAAAAACATTTCATCAAGGAAAATGCCTTCATTCCTTTCAAGAAATTGATCATCTCACAAATCTATCCAACTCTGACACACATATTGTGCAGGGACCAGAAAGCTCATGCTTAGACTTAGAACTCACACAAAACATAGCCGTGAGCTCACAGAAGAGTCGTGAGGCAACATTGGAACACCACACAGTTTCTAAAAAATGGTTATTGATCCATGGTGGTAATCATTGGTCATTGTGCACTCTGAGGAACCAAAGTAGAAGACTTTGCAATGACATAATGACTCCTTATCGTGGTAATCAAGGAGGGAGATGATTTCATTATAGCCATGCATCCAATTCAGTTTCTCACCTTACTATAGAATGACGTGGGATGGAAGATCGATATGCAACTACAGACGCTGGCTCTCCTCATGGCCCTTCTCGACATTTGGAGCCCTCTTATCACCGTTTTGGGAGGATGGACAGAGGACAAGCTCACGTACAGTGTGTTCACA
Organism: Penium margaritaceum; assembly: GCA_023375785.1. Lineage (NCBI taxonomy): Eukaryota > Viridiplantae > Streptophyta > Zygnematophyceae > Desmidiales > Peniaceae > Penium > Penium margaritaceum. Next base: position 22,526 of record SZWC01003935.1, on the reverse strand, counting down.
GAGTACATCCACATCGAGGCATAGCAGCAGATCTGTGGAGAGTCCTCGTCTTTCTTGTCAGCCCTCAAAACCCAAAAAAACGTGGTGGTGGAAGCGGGGGCCAGGGTGGTGGCGAATATGGTGGCGGCAAGAAGGGCACCAAGAAAGGTACGTGTCCCAAGTGTGACAAGGAGGGCCACTGGGCCTATGAATACATTGAGAAGGCAAAGGCTAGTGGCAAGGATGCCAAACGCAAGGAGAAGCTTCTCAATGACACTAAAAAAAACTACCTCTAGATGGCTATCTGAAACTGGAGCAAAGGAGTTGGCACAGCTTGGGTTCATCAAAAACTCCAAGTGTAGCAAGTCCGTGGTTGTTACAAATGACAAGGTTGAGCCAGCGGCTGGCCAAGGAGATCTAGACATTGAGGTGGTGGTTGGTGGAAAGAAGGTGCATGAAGTCATCAAGGATAAGAAACACAAACATGGCTTGGCTGACATCGTTAAGTGTTGACCATTTGACGGACAAGGGATGTGAGGTGCTCTTCAAGAGAAAGGGGGCGTTTGTATAGAAGGAAAGTGGTAGAAAGACCATTCTGGAGGCTATTATAAGGAGGGTGTCTACATCATGGAGACCAAGGTGATCCTCATGGAGACATATTCACTAAACTCGTAGGAATGAACTGTCAAACTGGATAAAGGAGGAGGAGCTGAGCTGGATCTCTAGCATTGAAGACTTGGGCATGCCTCACCAGTAACTGTGAAGGAGATTGCAAAACCTGAATTAGTGTGTGGCCTTGCCATCAATGGTGTGAAAGATGCAACAGATGCAACATTGTGAAAAAACTGTGGACCTTGCATTTTGGACAAGGCATGGTGCAAGCCACAAAAAGAGATCGTGAACCGTGCATCGGGCCTGCTAGAGGTTGTGCATAGTGACGTGTGTGGACCATTCAAAATAGCTTTATAAAGCGTTGCATGTTCCTTTCTCGCCTTCATTAATGACTTCATAAAAAAAATGTACGTGTACTTAATGAAGCAAAAAGGCGAGGTGCTTGACCGGTTAAAGGAGTATGTTGTTGCAGTGGAGAAGTAGAATGATTGAAAGGTAAGAGCGCTATGAAGTTACAATGGGACAAAGTACTTGGGATGTAGTGGGTGGCTGAAGTGTCAGGGTATAAAGTAAGAATAAGCAACATTGTATTTGCCTCGGTCTAATATCCTGATGGAGTGGGCAAACCAGATGCTGCTGAACATGGTATGGACCATATTGGTGGATGTGGAATTACTACAAAGCTTCTGGGCTGAAGCTGTGTGCATGGCAAGCTACACCAGCAATCTCATCTCAGTAGCACTCCTAATGGGGAAGAGCGGCTGAAAAACACCACAGGAGGTTTGGAGCGGGTGCAAGCCAAATTTGGTGTACCTGAATGTATTTGAGTACAAGGTGCATGAGATGGCAGAGGCTAAACATTGGCACAATAGCAAGCTAGAGCCGTGGGAAAATCCGCACCTCTTCCTTGGTTATGAGAGCATGCATAAGGCATGAAAACATGCACAAGAAGGCAATCCACAGCTAAGAAGTCCATTTCAACACAAAGCAATGGCACGTCAATAGCAATGACATGGACGTGGTGGAAAATCCGAAGACAAGGGAGTAGTTCCAGCTCCTTGACCACAAGGAGTCGATGGACTCGAGAGACGAGGATGCGACATCAGAGTACAGCAGTGCAGAAGAGGTGGCCGTTGATGTCAAGGACTCTGATGACGACAAAGCTGGTGAGGGGATCTACCAGAAAGATCCATTGTATAATGCACAAAGGGTACCAAGACGTGCACTGTTGTTGGAGTACGCATCGGCCATTGGTAAAAAATGCACCATAAGTACCATCTGTTCAAGTGATTTTTTTCCAGAGCAAGAGACCCTCAGGGAGCCATCCAAGTGATGTTTTTTTGGAGCATGCAAAATAGGAGTGATTGCAAAAGAAAAACAAGCCACAACCAAGAATTTTGCACCGCAACAGGATGCAATAGAGTGTGAGACGAAGCCACCGGTCATTGGATTCGCATGACATGGTGTAATCTTACTGAATCAACGCATTCAATGATGGTGCAAGAGATGCTTGCACGGCTTGAGGGGAAGAAATGGGGTGAAACTGTTAAATCAGAGTTGGCGTCCATCATGCAAAATGACATGTGGGAGCTGGTTAAGACACCAAAACATGCCAAGGTCATCGGGTCAAAGTGGGTCTTTAAGGTCAGTTACACGAAGGAAGGTGTGGTTGATAGATACAAGGCATGACTTGTGTGAAAGGGATAAGTAGAACGTAAGAGAGAGCACTACAATGAGACTTCCACTCCTTTCACCATGTTCACAAGAATCCAGGCAATCCTTGTGGTAGCAATCGCAAAGGACATGGAGCTCTGCCAAAGGGATGTGAAGACGGTCTTCCTCAACGACATCATACATAAAGAGATCTGCATGGAGGTACCAGATGGGGTGGAGGCATCAGAGAGAAAGATGTGCAAGTTGAAGAATTTCTTGTACAGGTTAAAATAATCGCCCCTTGTATGCTCATATCAACACATGGATGGTTGCATGGAACATCTCGACCTCTAGAGCTGTGTGTTAAATCCCACATTGTACGTGTGACACGACAAGAAGCACCACTAGATTGTCACACCCTATGTGGATTCGTAATTTTGAGCTCGAAAAACCTACAGAGCCTACAATTGCTGAAGGAATAACTGAAGAGAAGATTTGAGATGTTGGATATGGGGGAGCTAGAATACTACCTCAAGGTGAGCATCATGTTAAACCAGAGGCTGAAGCCTCCAGCCTTGGCTTGAGCTGGGGCAAGCTGAATGTGCGGCCGAGGTGATAAACTAGTGTGATAGGGTGGATTGCAAACCAGTTGGCACATTGGTATCCACGACCTGTGAACTAAATGCACAATGGCATCGTAAAAAAAGAAAGAACGGGGGGGGGGGGGGGGGGGGGGGGGGACATGGCAGCGGTGAGCAGCCTCATGTATGCTATGATAGCTACTCGATCGGACTTGACCTTTGCAGTGGGCCAAGTAAGCATGTATGTGGCCAATCCAGGACCACTACAGCGGAAGGCAGTCAAGCACGTCCTTTTGGTACTTGTAGGCGACGTAGCACACCTGCCTGAGTTTTGATGGAAAGGGGAACTCCGACCCTTTGCATCTAATGCATACTATGCAAGTGATGTGGATGAGTGACATCCCACATTAGGCTACATGTTCTTCCTCACTGATGTAGTGGTCTCATGGTGTAACACAAAGCAGGAGTGTGTCGCCACCTCCATAGTGGAGTCGGGATACATTGGTTTGGCCAAAGTGGTCAAGGAGGCGTTTGGCCATGCAAGTTGCTGAGGGAGCTGGGCGTTGTGCAACAAAAGCTTGAAATGGTGCATGAGGACTGGCATTATCTTGCCAACCAACAACCCGACATAACAGGGGAGGATGAAGCACATTGACTTGTGTCACATTTATGCATGGGACATGGTTGAGAAGGGACATGTAGTGCTGGAGTGTTGTACCAAACACCACATGCTTGCAGAGTGCTTGACCAAAGAAAAACATGTGGATTGGTACGTCATGAGTGTGGCTAGACTCATAATGACCAGTTGTGAATGGCTAGAGGGAAAAGCAGAAGATGGATGAGAGCAAGGAGTAGCAGGCATCTAGTTTGCTCAATTTTCCAAAGTGGGTGAACTAGATGCTGACAAATATGGTTTGGAACATGCTTGTGGATGCAAGGTTATATCAAAGTTTCTAGATGGAGGTTGTGCATAAAGCAAGCTATACCATGAACCTTATCCCAACAATAGTGCTGAAGGGTACAGGTTGCTGGAATACACTATACGAGGTTTGGAGTGGGAGGTGTTTGGGTGGAAGGCGATGGTGCAAGTGGTGTAGCAACACAACAGTGAGTTATAAATATGGGCAAAGCCATGTTTGTTCCTCGGCTACAAGAGTGTGCATAAGGCGTACCATCTCTCAGACCTGCACACACAAGAAATCATCTATAGTTATGACATTGAGTTGGGCGAGCAGTGGAGCTTCAGTAACAGCAAAAACTATCTAAAATAGTGACGTGTTCCAACGTGGCCAAACGGGTCTTGTATGGGATCATAGCAATGTTTTGTGCGAGTTTTGAGTCTATGTGTGAGCTTTTTGGTGGCCTCACGCTATGTGTGTGGGAGTTGGACAGAGTTGTGAGATAATCAATTTTGCAAAGAAAGCATTATACATTAGTTTTTGGACATGGATACAATCTGACAAGTTACATTGATGCTTCCAAGTTTTCCAATGCACTAAGTCGCATGAAGTTTGGTTGATTGTAGCTCTTGCTATGTCCACCGAGGTACAACACACCAGTTCACCCACTTAGCTAGCGACACGCATGATGCCCGCCCGTAGAGGCACCCTCGCACATCAAGGACCCATCAAAATGCCTTTTCAGAGGGGAATTTGTCCATACACATAGTGGCAATGCCCCCTTTAGTTTGTGGGTTCCTTTAGCTGGTTAATCATCAAGTTTGGTGATGGGGATTAACAAAGCTCAAAACCTTTCCACGGACCTGCATTGAGAGTTTTTATTATCCCTTATGAACAAGTTGTACTAATGAGTTGAGGACTTTGAGCCTCGAACATGGCTCAGCCCCCCCAGTAAATGCACGCACTGTTGGATCTATTTGGAAAACAATCCACCTGATGTGTTTTCATCAGATGTCCAATCTTGGCAATGTCCTCAAGCTACATCGCACACCGTGAATTTGAGAGCATGTAACTTCCTTGAATCATCAGAATCTAAAGAGATACTGGTGATTTGGATTGCACCTTATTCAGCAACTTGTCAAATATTAGGAACTTTCATCCAATCTATGTTTAGAGCACTTTCTGGGTACCTAGAGTGAAATACGAGGATTTATTTCTGTCTAGTGTCTTGTCGGTATCTCTCGAGACAACACCAGGCATGCTAAGGAGAAAAATCAAGGCTTTGTATCATTTTGTGCTTCACCATCTCCTCAACGGTTGCGAGCAACGAATGCCCAAATTTTCTGTGCTAGAGTTCCAGATCAGCGATCCGTTTCTTGGCCATGTTGACGATGCCCTCTTGTGATTATGTTCTTTTCTACATCATGGGGATCACACTGGTGTCTATGATCTAGGGACCACCCTCGCGGTTTGCTTCCAGTAGGGCCTTGCTGTCGTTGTCCTTGCATACCGTTGTGCCTTTCCTGTGGAAGAGCACCTCATATGCCCTTTGTTTGTCAAGACAGACACTCAATGTGAGCCAGGCCAGGGACGTGTTGCATGTCACGAAGAACACACACCGACTTCTTATCAACCACTATGAATTCCACCACCATGTCACCTTGGCTGGCTGTCAGCTCAAGATTGTTTGTGACCACCATTGACTCGGCAGATTTTCTGTAGTTTGCAAACCTCACCTTCTTGACTCGGATGTACTTCTTTGCCCTTGAATCTAGGCACCATCTGTTTTCCTTCTTGAGAAATTGGCCTTTATTCCTATTGGGGAGCAACTTCTTGCCTTTTCCATACTTCCTACTGGCCTTTGCCTCCTCTTGGAACTCGCGGGCCCGGTGACCCTCCTTCCCGCAGTTGTGACACGCACCTCTCCAGACACCCTTCTTATCAATGTTCTTTCTTTTGCCTCCTTTGCCCCCAGTTTTTCCACCATTTTTTTTGGTGACAAGGGTCGATGAGGAAGACAAGCCCTCCCCAGAACTCAGTTGTTGCAACATGTTGCGGATGTACTATGCTACCACACCATAGGTGAGTTTTTCCTCCATCCATCATTCCAAGATGGTGATGAGTGGACCCTTTTCCCTGTGGTTGCATTTCATTCTTCCATCCCATGTCAATGCTTCATAAAGTGAGGGAACTGATATTATGCATGGAAAACACCTTCTTTCCCCTCAATTTTGATTGTGAGGAGCCACTTCATCGCAAACACGATTTTTGTGAGAGACAAATAGATTCCTTCTCCTCATCCTTAGCGGTCGCCTTTTCGAGGAAATCCTTCCATGACCCCCAGCATGACTCCCATTAGCCCTTTCTTTGGGAGGTGGAGATCAAACCATCACATCTATCATTGAAAGGCAGAGCCATCAGCCTCCACTTTGACAGGTTCGTAGACTTCACAGTAACATTGTCTACGACCACAATCTCGTGTGTTGTAGAAGGTGTGAACGTTTTGTAGATGATCAGGACCGTGGGCCCACAACCCTTTGTTAAAAATGTTGGATCTGACGTGTCTTATGTTCTCTTTTGGTTCACTCTTCCTTTTGAGAAAATATGAGACTATATGTGAGCTTTTTGGTCACATCATATTATGTGTTCAATAATTCAAAAACAAACGCTTTGTGAAGGGAATTGAGATTTTTTGCCTAACTCTTTGCATAAGGACATAAACTTACAAGTTCTAGTTATATGCATGAGCTTTCCAACACACTAAACCACACACTTCTTGGTAAGGCATAGCCCAAGTTACGCTCGCTGAAGAGCTAGTCACATTCACCACAAAAATGCGTAACACCTCTATGGTGCCCACACGTTGTGGCACCTTTCTTCAGGTCAAAACACCTTTCTGGAGGTGTAGATTACTTTGCATGTGATGGAGGATCCATCTGCACTGTTTTGACATCCCTCTATTTCTTGTGTGTTTAGTTTGATGATGGGGTTTGACAGGGTTTGAAGCTTGTATGCAGACATGTAAAACAATCTTGACCAAGTCCCTGAGTAAGGAAATGTACGACAAGTGGACGAATCCAAGCCAGATTTTTGACCAAGTCCCTGAAGAGCATCACGTGTTGTTGGATCTGGTGGATATTATCCACCAAACAACTTGGCAGTCATTCGGCGAATGTATCCACCAGATGTGCCTTGTTACTCACATCTGATGAATTCGTCCATCGGATGTAATTTCATGGCTAACTCCCCAAGTTGGCACTCACACCCCAACTCTGAGAGCTCTGAACTTCCTCAATACTCATTAGAATGCGTTGATTCAAGTTTCACTATGTTGAAAAACTCGTCAATGTTTTGAGGCATTGATCCAATTTGGTTTTGGGGAATTTCTCAAGCCACTAGATCAAAGTGCAGGTATTTCCTTCCCAACTTGGCAACTTGTCGGCACCTCCAAGCATTGCACTCTGGCATGTAGAGGGGGAAATTTTCAAGAACGGCAAGAACTTGGGCAGGGGTCAAAGTAGGGGGCACAAAAGGGGGAAATTTAAGGAAAGAAGGTAGAGAAGAAGATGAAGGTATAGGGAACAACAAGAGATGGGGAGGAGGTGAAAATGAGCATATTTCAAATCACTGGTGAATATAGGGAGAACGAGGCTGGGGAGGCAAAAGATGCAATGAAGGACAAGGAGGCAACGATGGTGGATGTGCAAAACTCTAGAGATGTAAAACAAATAAAGGAGGAGAAAAGACAGGGGAGGGGGAATGGAAAACATGGCCATCTTTGAGCAGAGAGCATACAATACCTTTGAAGTGGACAAATGCCTCTTACCTATGAACTCAGCCATAGCTTCCACCACTGACAACCTCGTGTGTTCCATTTCTCCTCCTTATTTCCTGCCCTCCCATGACCCTCGCCACACCTTCTCCCGTTTTTGGCACCACTGGTGCCATAGCTCTGCCCACAAGATTTTTCTCCTCTCTTCTTGCTCACCCCTATGTGACTACATCCACGTCCCCACCTATTGTTCCCTCTATTTACATTGTGACAGATGAAAGTGAATGTGATTATGTTCTAGTGAATGTTTTAGCACTTAACACATCGTGGGTGATCGATGAATGTGTAGTACCTTCATATAATAATAACATAAAACTCTAAAATGCAAATCGTGGCCTCTCATGATAAGGAAACCAAGATAAAAGATCTACCTTAGTAATGTTTTCCTAACTTACCTTAATTAAGTGTCTTTAAAAAAACTCATTGTATCCAGAAACCAAGAAGTTTGATTATCTTTGTTGTTTTTTAACACTCAAATACTCTTAAATAGTTTGAAATTTCAAGTCACATTGCCAAACTAGTAGGCAAGGTATTTCAATAGAATTCTCTCTTTACGTGACTGAGTTGGAATTTGTTGAACAGAAATAACTTGGTTGGAAGGCTTCGATTGATGCCCACATTCATGGCTCTGTTTCAAAAGTTATCTTTTGTAGAGTTCCTAAATGTTTTTTGATGCAGCTTGTGCATGGGTTGCCTCACATAGTCTCTTGTTGATTATTTGTTGCAGAATACAAATATTTGGAAATGAAATCATGTCATGCAAAGGCCCATTCCTAGATCATTCATTGACAAACTTCCTTCATGTTTCTTTGGCTGTTCTTTTTGGAAAAAATGGCCAATAATGAGGGGCCTCATCCTTTCTCTTTGATGTAAATCGAGTTTTACCAATTATTGAGATGTACATCCACACCCTCCAATCCATCTTGTGGAAGATTCTAGATGTCGACAAGATGTCTGCTAAAAAATGAAAGATTCATGGAGGACATCAAATGACATGGGTCACATCAAGATTACTTGTAGAATAAGTTTTTGAACCACAAAACACCGATATTGAAACATACATTTTCACAAGACTTAGTATCAAAATATGTTCAAAGATCATCATCTCCATTCATTTCTCATCACTTTAAACAAATAAGAGATAACTTTCATCTTAATTATTTTTTCGTGTAATAAAAATAAATACCAATAAAAGTGCCATTTTTATGTTGTAAATTTTTTTTTCATTCGTTATAGCCAGATCTTGCCATTTTTGCAATTTTGAAAACTAAAAATGAATGTTAGTAAGAACAAACCCGAGGGTGTGATATGTTGTCTGAAAAGTTCAACCAAATTGGAAAGACGTTCTTGAAAGCCCCATGGAAGAAATCAAACAACTAAATAAGAATTGGTGCCTTGACCCGGTATCGTTTGGGTCTAGTGCATTCAAGAAAGTGGTTGATGTGTTACACACAGAGAACCTATGGGAATGTGACGAACGACTGTCGTTTATCCTCGGGTGCAATAGGCACTATTGAACAAAAAGTACCGAGGGGTTAGATCCAAAACATGTAATGTTTAGTCGCGTTTTTATTTTTATTTTACTTATACAGCCTCCATTTATCCTTACTTTTATCAATTTCATTCGTTGTTGAGTGGATGTGAAGTATTGGTTTTTCCTACTTCTTATATGGTCATGCTAAAAGTGTATTGTTAAATCGATAAACATGTTGAAACTGTACCTTCATCACCTTTCATTATTTAAATCATATTTACATAGGAATTAATGTTTTTTCATGTAAACTTAAGCCAATGGATCACTTTCTTCCTTCGCTCATTATTTTTTTTACATGTCTATGATAAGAAACTGAGAATATATATTTAGTTTTCACAGATGAATTTAAAGTTATGGTAGATTCATAACATAACTTTAACATTACAATTTTCTTTGCCATATGAGAACGGTGGATGGACGTAGTCTATTACCAGTTTACATCCATGCAGAGAAGTATGCTAGTGATGTGGAGTCGCAAAAATGTAGGACATACATATGAGACACTTCAAGAAATGGCTGATAAAGAAAGAGATGTGAAAGACTTCGTTGGTTACACAAATTGTCTAAAGCTGAACGCTGTTGCTCCTTATTGAAAACTCTGTATTTGACGAACATTCGAACAGGTTCTTAAACGGAGGCCGCAAAACTTTGCAGCAGCCGCATTGGCTAGAAAATGGGGCTTTACAAAGCTTTTTTTCTTCTATATATGGTGCGGGCTGAAAAAAAGCATCCACGGCTGCTGCCGCATGCCAAAGAAAGAAGAGCAACGCGCCATAATTGAAGGGCACCGGACACTATCAAACACCCATAGACAAGTCGTGACGTGTTTGTCTGCGTTTGCTGCCAAATTGTGTGCGGAACGTTGTTCGAAATCACTACCATTTCGCAGCAAACTTACCGAGTCATGCAGACTGCATCACCCAGCTCTGAATCCCTGTGTATCATGGTCACGATGTTCATCGTGAACCGCTACATGCTCACTCGCTCGAACGAAGCCCGACTCACTCCTCGGTCGAGGTGGACTGCTTCAAGAAACACGTTGTCCTCACGAAACGATGCGTTCAGTGTGAGAACCTTGCGACATGCCCAATAGAAAAGTAGTGAAAGGCAAGTCCACAATGCAGCAGAGACGTTCAATTCCTCTGCCTTCAAGGCTTTAAGTTTGGTTTCTTTTGCAGTACCACTTTCTTCCATCTGGACAATGCTAGCGTTCGAAATTGTTCTATATTTTATCATTCACCTTTACAGTGATTTTTTTTATCTATTACAAACAATGAAACTTCAATTAGTAACCTTCTTTAAATAAGAAATATATTATAAAATATTTCAAATTCGCATTAGGGTATTCGGTTTGGGCGAAATAGCTCTAATATCCACATTCTCGAAGGGCGGACCACCCCATATCCTAGTGCGGAATTCTATGTCCCCCATATCCAGCAGTTTAAAATATAATAGCGACGTACCCGGCTCCCTCGCCATGCGCAATCAGCGACATGCGTCGTTGATCGAGCATGGCGAGGAGGGACATGTGACTGTCGCTCGATCACGACCCTCGATCCCTCGCAAGATCGCGATCGAGCGATGACCCATTTTTTCGATTTTGTTTCGACGCGCAAACCCCCTATTAAGATATAGGGTTTTCTATGTTTTGCGCAGGCGGAGCCCGCACAAAACATGAAACCCTACATCGTAATAAGGGGTTTGTGCATCGTAAAAAGATTAAAAAAATGGGTCATCGCGCGATCCCGATTGAGTAAAAACGCCCATGTCAATTTTTTTTCCATGGCACACAAAACCCCTTAGGTTTGCGAGACAAACACCTTCAAACCCAACCTCGAATTACATTCGAGGTTGAGGGTTTTTCTTTTGCGCGGGCATCTGCTGGGCCCCGCGGTAGCGGGGCCCCGCAGATTCCCTTTCAACGCATGGGGTGCCTCGGACCCCTCACGCAAACCCCACGCAAACCCCTCCCTCGAACAATCACAAACACCTCAAACGTGGGGTTTGTGATTGTTCAAGGGGCGTGATGACGTCATCCATCCGAAGCTGCATTTCATGTAGCGACGGCATGGTGAACGCGCGCTTTTTTTGATACGTCGTTGTTTTTCTGCACCTGGTGGATGTTTCGTTGTTAAAGTGCTTGCTCGCTGGATATGGCATTGTTAAAGAGTAGCCACTGGATATGGGAGGCTTATACACGAAATCGATGGGTATATGGTCACCCCCACGATTCGGTTTCCCCATCCCCAAATAATTCTTCTCACGTGGCTAAAAGTGTATGAAATAATCAATCATGTGATTAATAATGAAAAGGTAATGAAATCTTATAACATTTATTGAACGTGGCTATGTATACAATGGAAATTTTATTGGCCATTGGAGAAAGGTCAAATAATACATAAACTAACATAGATCCCTGCACCCTTTGCTCGTGGTGTAATTGAGCCATCATGTTGGTGGCGTCTTTGCCACCCTTTTTGCTGCCTTTGTCCTCACTGCTCTTGCCATCTTCCTTCTTAGGCAATCTGTACTATCTTGCCCTATGCCCAGGTTTGCCGCAATGGCGGAAGCTGCCCTATTGCTTGGGAGCCTTACCGCTATTGTTTTCTCTACCGCCAGCGCTTCAAGAAACACGTTATCCTCACAAAACGATGTGTTCAGTGTGAGAACCTTCGAACATGCCCAATAGAAAAATAGTGAAAGGCAAGTCCACAATGTAGCAGAGACGTTCAATTCCTCTGCCTTCAAGGCTTTAAGTTTGGTTTCCTTAATAGTACCACTTTCTTCCATCTGGACAATGCTAGGGTTAGAAATTGTTCTACAGTGATTTTTTATCTATTACAAAAAATGAAATCTCGGTTAATAACCTTATTTAAATAATAAATATATTATACAATAGTTCAAATCAGCATTAGGGTATTCGGTTTCCCCATCCCCAAATAACTCTTCTCACGTGGCTAAAAGTGTATGAAATAATCAATCACGTGATTAATCATAAAAAGGTAATGAAATCTAATAACATGTACTGAACGTGGCTACGTATACAATAGACATTTTATTGGCCATTGGAGAAAGGTCAACTAATACATAAACTAACATAGACTCCTCGACCCTTTGCTGGTAATGTAATTGAGCCATCATATTGGTTGCCTCTTTGACACCCTTTTTGCTACATTTGTGCCCAATGCTGCTGCCATCTTCCTTCTTAGGCAACCTGTACTATCTTGCCTTATGCCCAGGTTTGCCGCGATGGCGAAAGCTTCCCTGTCACTTAGGAGCCTTACCGCCATTGTTTTCTCTACCGCCACCGCTTTCGCTTCCGCGCTTTGGACGGAGGCTGACCCCTTACTCCCGCCGCCGTTTTAGTGTGCGGCATGGGCTAAGAAGTTTGCCTCAATAGTGCTATGACGAGTGGCCTCGTTTTGCATGTACTCATACACTCCCGTGTACATTAGATCCTTCTCCTTCCAACCACCCATGACGGTGATACTTGGGCTCTTGCTCTCTGGTAGCACCACGAGGAGGATCATGGCCTTCATCTTTTTGTCAAGGTTTGAGTTATTTTTGTGAGCCTCACCAAGGAGTATTTCAAACTAATAAAAGAAATGAGGGATGGACTGACCCTCGTTCACCCGCATGCTCATTAGCCGTTGTAGGATTAATAATTTGTTTCCAAGGGAGGTGGTCTAGTGGACACGCTTGACCTTGGCACAAGTATCCGAAGCCAGTGTGTACCCCGCAATAATGGAAAAATACCTCTTGGCTATCACGTTTCTTAGGAATGACATGAAAATACCAGTTCGATCCATCCGTGCCTCATGCTTGAGTGTATCCTTTGCCAGAACTTGCTCCTCTCCCTTCATTAGCTTGATGAAGTCGTGCACTTTCATTGCCTGCAGAAATTGCCATCTCAAGTAAGGGGATTCATTCCCCTTGAATATTCGGATTCCTCCCAAGGGTTCAAGACCTTGCGGTAGTGAGGTCTGCTCTGTGGCAGCCATTGTTGAGTTTCAAGACTGCCCTACGGCAGCCCCCACTGCTCTTGATGGGTCATTTGCTACCATTATCTGCTTTTGATGTCTATGTTGCATTGAGGCCATTCTGACTGATGTTAGCTAATGTATGCCATCACTTTTAGATACAGATCCATTGCTGACCCCTCTGGTTGATACTCACCTGTAGACAGAGAAGTCAACTCACACTCACACACCCACGAATTTGCCTCCAAGGGCAAAGCTTGCCCATGTTTGGACCCAAGGGTCGATCCTCTTAGGGGCGAGCTTGTCCCTAATCTCTGTGTCCTGAGTGTAAGTCCAGTCGTTGGAGCTGATGAAGCTGATGGAGCTGATGGAGCACATGGAGCTGACGTGCAAACCTGGAGGGAGACATGAAATTTGAGCCAAGCGTGCCTTACAACCCGTCAGTATGTACCCATAACCCTTAATATTCCAACCTGAGGTGAACAAACCACAGAACAGGTCCGACACAATAGCACCTGCCGTCTGCTCTTAGTGTTTCAACTAAGAGAAGATATCATCCTAAGGATCTTGGTTCCATAATGTTAAATTCTTGGGAAATCACTTGCTAGCAACTGTGTCCCTTTAATCTTGGTCACTTTAGTGTAAGGTGCTTGTCACACACTAAATAATGGAGAGAAAGATGAAGCCATGGAAAGGTGGAGCAGATCAGAGAACATTTGAGCAAGCTGACAGGTAGATTCAAGATTAAAGGGAGAATAGAGGGCTTTCCAACATAAACCTCTACCATAGATGGCAAGCTAAGTGAGATAGATATTGCTTAAAGAGGGTTTCGTGGCACTATCTGGGTATAGTTAACTTTTCAAACATGGATCTTTTCTTAGAATTAAGATGAAGTGAAGATTTATGAATGGGGAAGATTTTTTTTGCAAATGTTCAGCCTTCATCACTTGGGACCCTAAGAAATTCATTTCCTTGGTGGTGGCAAGGGAAGATTTGTTTTGATGCATGGTGAATGTTTATAGTAGTCTAAGTTGGCCAGGTGGGTTTTTAGTTTCTTTCCATCATAGTGACTATGCCCCTAAAATCCCATGACTTCATATGGATCACACAGAGTCGTTCATCATTGTAGTCATAATTCTTGCATATGAATGGGTCTTTTAGATGAACATGAATTATCTTTGTGGAAGCTCCCTCTATATACAAGCTTTCTCTTGACCTTGGCTTTTGAGTAGCTTACACTTGAGCCATCTGAAAGCCTCTTTCCTAAGGCAGATTCACCAAATTGAATGAACTATTTTTGTGGAAGCTCCCGCTACATACAAGCTTTCTTTTCAAAATCCTTTTGGGAAAAGCTTTAGTGCTACTGCTTCGATTATACTACGTGAACAAACATGGTTCAGAAAACAAAAAAATCAACAAGCTTGCATCGCAGCTTTGTACTTATGATTTAAACATGGCAATATGCGAGACAATCTGAGTTGTTTCTCTTGACAAATAGTGTAGAAGGATTGCGTGTTTATGCACTTTATCTCTCACGTCATGGTGTGTATCAAACTCATTCAAGTGACCATCATGCCTGTGAAGGCTTGCACATGTTTTACCTTGAAGAGGCATACATTGTTGCCTTACATGTGATTTCACACCTTTCAATATTTGAAACAACTAGATGAAAAATTAGTATTTGAAGGGGGAAGTTCAATGAAAACATGCACTTGGTAAATTTATAGAAAGCAGACATAATGTATTTTTGTTTTATCTTGCCGGAGTGTCAAATATTACATGATGAAGTATTAAGCTAGCATAATTATTGCTCGATCTAGTGCATCTCATTGCATTTTCTAACTTCACATTGTTCATTCTATTATACAATATTCAGTCTCAGTAAATTTTGTATTTAATTTTTTTATGGTGAAAATCTAGCTTTACAATCGTGTAAGTTGATGAACCAATGTGTAAACTTAAAGTAAAGAAAGATTCATTCAATAGTTTCTTCCCCATCATACGTTCATGTATCATGGCTTCCACTTTCCTTCCCCCTACTTTGTTACCTCTTTTTCGAGGCTAATCCACATAAGCTCGCCATTTTTCATATAAGTGTTTCCATCTACAAGTAGATTCTGCGTAATAAAGATTCTAAAAAAATGAATCTTGAATGATATAGTTTTAAGCAAGAATTATTTCGAAATAAGGCACGATTTTGTAATTTTATTCCTAACAAACATGCATTTGAATATATTGAAACTATTTTGTGTTTTAATTTTGAATACTAGTAAAAATTTTTCGTCTTAAGATAAGTGTTTTCTATATGTTGTTTTCATTGTGACATCAACTTAAAAAAATTGTACATTTATTGAAATAATTTAAAACACAATTGAAGCTTACAAAAACAAATAAAATTTATCTAAAATCTTTTAATGAGATCAAAATACTTTGGAATTCGGATGTCCATTTGTTTTCAGTTTTTGAATATTTTCCCATATTAAAACGTTTGGACGTTAGGAAAGAGATCAATATGTGAAATTAGAATTTTTTTTCACATGTAAGAATTAATAGCCTCATGATTTTGTCGTTAATATCATTAATCATCAAAGTCTGTGATTGCCTATCAGTATTAATTATAAAAATTTCTTTATTGATTTGTTTATTCCTCTATTAATTATTGCAAACCAAATACTGTTTTTGATATAAAAATGTATACATAATTTAATGATGATTATCCTTTTAATGAATATAATTTAATAGTTAATGAAGTATTATTGTTAGTTATAAATACAATAACAATTGATCAAATTTCGCTCCATATTATGAATTTCCGTGATGAATAGAAAGAATGAAATTGCATCAGGTTATTTCTTTTCGGAGATAAAAAGGTGAAACCTTTTGTAAAATTTATTTAATATAGTTTCATATTATAAAAAAATTATTTCTCATGTTCTGTTGTGTTAAAAACGTAATGTTTAAAAAACCTTTAAATCATTGAAGGTTCATTATCGAATGAATAAAAATAACGAGTAGAAGTTAAAATAAAAGGTATGATTCCCATTTACATGTTTAATTATTCATGATTTCAGTTTTTCAATTTATTCTCATCATTTTGATCCTTATAGAATATTCATACATGGTAATTGTTATGTATGAAATAGATTGTATGATGATCTGTTTTTTTTGGTGGATGTAGAATACTTAAGACACAGTATATATGCTAAGATAAATTCGTATATTCTCTTCCCTAATTAAACATACATGGTAATAAAATTGTCTTAAAGGTTTCAATTAGATGATTCTGAAAACATTTAATCAATCTACGACATCAAATTGTGGTAATTAAAGATATTACATGATGGTTTCCTTCTTCACAGGCAGAGATGCCCTCTTAAAGAAATACCACTTGTTGTCGTATTCTCCTCATTCTTATCCTAAAGAGTTGGCTCTTTAGTTCTAGTGTATCAGATTTGGACATACTTTTGGGAAGATGAGATCTAAACCTCAATGTAGTAAGGTGTACACTGAAGGCTTTTGAGTTACATGACATGTCATCCTTTTACATGTATGATGAGAAATGTAAAATATCTGTGTAAAAATAATTCACAAGAGTATCAAATGTTGTTGATAATGTGTGGAAAGCATATGGAACATTTATGTTTTCCTCTTAAAGGTTTTTTTTGTCGTTATAGATACTAAAAATTCATTTGATGACCACAAGGAATAATTCATGTTTATTTTCACAAGTTGTGTGCATATTCAATGCACTCAAAACGTGGAGTTGTCATATAGTTTAATACGTTTCCTCATATAACATTACCAAATCATTTGAATGCAAGTAAACATTGTAGAACAAAATTTGGTTCCTATTAGGGGTTATTTATAAACCTTTTGCAAGCATAAATTGTCTTTAACTTAATTTTATATCTTGTATGTTTGTCATGTTTGCATTCGTTCTTGGTCATCTTTCCTTAGACTTGTACCATCATTACATTCCTTTTTATGGTAAATAAGTTTCTTGTTTCACTTACCAAAAGCTAAAATGTGAATGGTAATATTTAGCATGTGTGGATGTCTCTCAATCAGGAGTTTAAGGTTTTGACATATGTAGAATATTGGGACAATAATGATTACATGTGTAACCCTTTGTGATAGGAAATTTCTTTTACCATGACACGCTCAAAATCTTTGAGATGTCTTTGAGATGTACACAAAGAAATTCTTGAATTCTCTCATGTTCACAGCCATTTTTAAATTATTTTACTTTCATGGTTTTTTGTTAACTTTCACATGACTAACATATTTATCTATGGGTTTGGAAACATGTTTTGCCCTTTTGTGGTTTATTGTTCTCATATAGCTGAACTTAATTTGTATCATTACAATCATTTACATCTTGATCAACTTGATCAGCCTTTATCATTTTTTTGGAATTTGTTCTAAGAAAGATAAGTGTGCTCATTGTTCTTATGTAAGTATAGTTATAGTTATCCCTCACCACGAATCATAAAAGAGTGTTAAGTGTATAGGAAAACTTAACGTGTACATTTTAATTTTAGAAAAGGGATCAAATTCATTGGTATATGTTCACTTTAGCAACTATTTTGAGAGAAGTGAAAAAATAATTATTAATGTGAATTCTTACCCACACAGAGAATTCGGCTTGAAATGTTAGGTTCAGAGATTTACACAGAAATTGTCCTTGTCATAGCAGGCTGCCCTTTAGGTTTGTACGTATAGAGTCCATGAGCTTGGAAAAACGACCATTTAGCTGAAACGGACCTTGGTCCAAGGAATTTCAACTGAACCCCAGGTGAACGATGTCAAAGAAGACCATGGTCCGCGCACGAGTCCACCCGATTCCTCCACCCCGCGTGGAATCGTTTGATTCCCCGCTGACCTGGTAAATTATGCTGTCAACGCTTGGGTCAGCGGCCTGTCGGCGTGTGCGTACATTGACGCGTGTCGATTGACCTACGACATTCGCCGATGGCAAGCGTTGACTACACAATTCTGGTCTAGGTGTGGCTGACGTGATAGTCAAATGCGAATATGATGTAAATTGAAACAGAAAACGTTTGCACAACAACAAATCCCGCGAAGACCCGCGATCGCCAGGAACGCACGTGAGAGTCAAAACATGGTCCCGCTGACAGATAACAGGCGCTGCGGGCAGCGACCACGTCCACGTCTAGACAGCGTTGCGCTCCAGGAACGCAAGCAGACTGATATTCACCTTAAGGTCGTAATGCAGAGAGAGATTTTGCGCATCCATCTTACCAATACCCTTCTATTCACAACACCCATGTTTGCCACAGAATTCTAGAAATTCTGCTTTCACTGAATACTCATTACCTCGTTTTCCTCAGTGCCTTGACTCCCTGCAACAAATCGGAAAAAATCAAGTTTGGGTTCAATCAAGCTCTCTATGAAATAATCATCTTAAGAAATTTGCCAAAAAATGCTCCACCATGTACGTTGGAACCTAGTATTCACAGTCCTGAATCTGTGCTCAATATGAGTGTAAAGCTTCTTCATTCACCATTGGTCATCCTAATTTGAACTCACATCCATGGCTAAAACTGACACATTAGATCTACCTTCCCGTTAAATTCTTGTGCGACATTTGTCATGTGTTCATACACCTAAGGCTTTTTCTGCCAACCGTACAACTGAACCATGACTTTCCCTTCGCCTTTAATACATGCATTCTCTTATACAAGTCAATATTGTTATGATCCTCAACATTACTTCAATTCCAATACTTTACAACCAATTTTCTTCCTTTCTCTCTCACTTGCATTGTCCAAATAATTTTCATTCCCATCCTCATAACAATCTTCTTCCAACTGTCATCGCTAACAACCTCCACAACAACTTGTCACTTCTCCAGATTATTCACTTGATATTACATTCTCTTTCCTCTACCTCCTTTCTTTCATCTTCTTAACTTTTCAACATTAAAAATACGCATGTTTTCGTCAATGAATATAAATTATTCGACACAATTGATACTGAATGTCTAATATTAATCCCTCTTTCTTAAAAGATAGTTCATGCAAACATAGAGCGCATCTCTCGCCATCTCTCTCTCTCTCTCTCTCTCTCTCTCTCCCCCCTCTATCTATCTATCTCTCCCGCTCCATCTCTCTCTCTCTCGCTATGTCTCTCTCTCTCTCTCTCTCTCTCTCTCTCTCTCTCTCTCTCTCTCTCTCTCTCTTTCACATTCCCCCCCCCTCCCACACCCAAACATGCCCAAGCCATGCAAACGTGAGCGGCGAGCGCTCTAACCACCCACTCAATTGCGCTTGGTGGCCTTTTCATCGCAATGCTGGCGGCCTCATCTCTCTTTTCAATTCTCTCTCTCTCTCCCTCTCCCTCTCTCTCTCTCTCTCTCTCTTTCTCTCTTTCTATATGTGTGTGTATCTCTCTCTCTCTCTCTCTCCCTCTCTCTCTCTCTATGTGTCTCTCTCTCTATCTCTATCTTTTTCTCTTTCTCTCACACTCTTCCTCTCTCCCTCTTTGATCTCCAATTCTTATGTGTCTCTATTTCCTTTATAAATAACGATGAAACGATCTTTAGATATTCTTTTTATGCAATGATGAAAATTTCATGTGTGAGGGATTTTTTCCGAGCCTTTTTGTGTCCCCTTTACTCCCTCTTGTTGTCGCCAATCTATTGATCTTGCTTATTACTTTAGGCTAAGAGGGGCGTATGGAGACTAGAAGGAGGAGGGTAGAGGGGGTGGAGTCTTCACATTTAGGGCTTTGTAGATTCTTCTTAGGTGTTCAAATGGCCATCTTTATGAACAGCCTCAATGTTTCTTACAACTTAGTGATATGGCCCTTTATCATTTTCAGTTCTTCAACCTACAATGGTTTAGCCATTGAAGAGTCCTAGCCATGGTGAGTGTTGGACGCCAGCCATCCTTCAATTTTCCAAGGAAGCCTACCGATAATAGCCTCCCTCTACATTCCTCCTCAAGTACAAAGAGTTTTCCAAATTAGTTACCAAGAATAAAGGCATTATTTGTATAGCCATTATGATTTGCATGACATGCTTATCATGGAGAGGTTCATGACACTTTGCTAATGATTTCGCCTTGTATTTATTCATGGGTATTAGTCCACCTTCACAATGAACCATGTGTGTAGTGACCAAGTCGGGAGTCCCTGCCCTTCCATGATCATTTCGCCAAGAATTTCACAAAGCTAAAATGTTTTTCATTATTTTTAAGTTTAGGTGAAACCCCCACAAAAATATTGACTTATGCGAGCTACAAGATAACATAAGAAATCGTTGGCCACAATAATGTTGACTTGGTTAACTTAAAATTATTGTGTGTTAATTCACCTAGATTAGTCCTTTTCTTGTCTTGTAGCCGACCTAAAATCACTTAAATAAAACGCTTGATAGAGATGCGTCGTAAATATGCCCTACACTTGTCGCCACGTTCGTCTCCTAAGAAGTGGGCTTGATGCTTTTGAATATTTGTCTTGTGACAAATATGCCTTCTATGTTGATAGCTGTCTGTGTGCTTCGCCAGGTTCTTGTAGTACCATTTTTTGTGAGGTGATTGAAAGCTCCAACATTCTTCCATTATGGATATCCATTCTTGCCATGTTGCGATGTCATACCCTTTTAGGTGAGGGTTCGCATATTCATGTGCTGTTTTCGCCTGTCTAGTATGATATTCTATCCCTTATTGCAGATTAAGAATAGAATTTTGTGCAAGGCTCTATGGTGCGTCTCGATAGGGGTCCCTCAATGTCACTCTCATTCTTGACTTTGTACTTGCAACTTGTTCATTCGCTTGCCTTGATCTATCTCCAGTCTAATGCCTTTGCCTCGATTCACTCTCATATTTCTTAAGAGCTCTCTCCCCCTCACAAATCCAAGAGCAAATGTCAGCCCTTTTGCTAACTCTCGGTGTCTCTCCACACAAAAACCGAGAGCAATCTGGCTCACAGTGGTGGCCTAGTTTCATATCAACACTCAGCCCTCCCTCCTCCCACCAACTCTCTCCTCCACTATCCTCATTCTTCCCTCCTACGGCCTCCCTCTACACCGATTTTATTCAACATGGCATCAAGCCCTTAAAGGAGACTGTGTTCTCTGCTACGCCGCTTGCACTTCCGTCGTTTTCGCGAATTCCACCACTGATTGTCCTTGCTACCACCTCCACTGTCGCTCCTACCGCTTCTCTTGTCTCCATCACTTAGCCCGGTTACCGTCTTTTCCTCTCTCCCACAACTGACACCCTTGTCATTGTGGCTTTGGTCCGTTTTGTTAGTTCCTGTATTCATCCAAGAAGGTGTACCCCTTTTAAGGATTCTTTATCATTCCACTTCATCCCTTCTTGATCACCTCCTCCCCTTTTTTTGTTCTTGCTTCGCTTTGTTTGTGTGCCATTGTCTTTTATTCTTCTTATCTCCCTTCCACTAGCTCCCTCTTTGTCCTCATCCCTCTTGCACGGTGGTCCCTTCCCTCCCTCATTCTCTAGCTCCGAACGGGCCTCATCCCGTGTGCGCTCTATGCCTAGCCCTTGCCTATGTCCGAACTCAAGAATCATGAATTTTACTAGTTAATGACCAAGAACAAGACACGATT
Source organism: Penium margaritaceum (assembly GCA_023375785.1). NCBI lineage: Eukaryota > Viridiplantae > Streptophyta > Zygnematophyceae > Desmidiales > Peniaceae > Penium > Penium margaritaceum. The sequence goes on along the minus strand of SZWC01003935.1, from coordinate 863 downwards.
TAATTGCCATAATGATTTGAATGGAAAGATACAACATGAATAGTGTCACGAGAGTATGATTATAAATTGATCTTACAACTTAACATGGATATCAACCTGCCTTCACAAAGGAGCATACGTGCAATGAGAAAATTGGGCATTCTCAACCTCACATGGTCATTTCGGCAAGAATTACACAAAACTCATATGTTCTTTACTATTTTTAAGCTGGGGTGAAGCCCCGAAATGTGCACATGTATGTGAGATGCAATATCATGCAAGCACACATTGACCGTGATACTAGGTAATCAATGTTTTAAATCCCATAAGTTATGTCGCGATCTACAAAAAAAATTTTATAGATATGATACTTTGTAGTTATCCAGACCAAGCTTTGTGCTCCTGGTGCCAGAATAGGCAAAGGACCTACAAGTATTTGTTTTGGAAGTGCTTGATGTTGGTTTTTGAACTCCTTTTTTCGTATATGGAACAAACAACATATTTGTCATGTACTGTTAGAAAACGAGGAAGCATTACTAGGGTCTTACACGGCTGATGTGTGAAGAATAAGAAAATCCTAATCAACTTCAGTGGAAATCATTGTGATTCTTTGGGCATAGCTAAAGATTGTAACATGTAAGAAACCATTTGCATATATGTCAAACAACATCCTCTAATAGATTTTTTTCAAATGTGTCTTCATAGTTTTGAGCACCTTGAAGCTAAGCCTTACGAATATGTATATGTATATGTATTATATATGTATGTGTATATGTATATGTATATGTATATGGATATGTATATGTATATGTATATGTATATGTATATGTATATGTATATGTATATGTATATGTATATGTATATGTATATGTATATGTATATGT
>SZWC01003934.1:166750-185027 GCA_023375785.1 Penium margaritaceum | reverse complement strand
GATATAGATATAGATATAGATATAGATATAGATATAGATATAGATATAGATATAGATATAGATATAGATATAGATATAGATATATATATAGATATAGATATAGATATAGATATAAAAATAGATATAGATGAAGATATAGATATAGATATAGATGTAGATATAGATATAGATATAGATATAGATATAGATATAGATATAGACATATATATATAGATATAGATATAGATATAGATATAGATATAGATATAGGAATACCTGTCAACCGCTAAAACAATCACACTAAATGCAAACATTTTTAGTCCTCAACCACCCATTCCTTGGAGAATATCTTTATTCTACCCTAAAACGTTTAGAAAAATTGTTTTATAGACTCTACATGGGATGTAGTGTCAAACACAGATTTATGCAGTTATACACCATCACAAACCCCACTTTCAAGGGGTTGTTAATGTTCAAGACAAGGTTTGCATGTGGTTTGCATAAGGTTTGCATGGGCAGTCAAAGACTATTCATACGTTGGAGAGAAAAAGTTAGGCCTTGTCAATTCAAGGCCCACAAAGAGCTCACACAAAACTGATATCCCAAAACCCCAAAAATGAGGTTTGCATGTTGAAAAATAGAACCAAAAGCATAGATTCTGACTACACTAAAAGAGGGCAATAATTGTGAGGGGGTGTGACACATGGAGCTCCTTCCTTTGCTTGATCAGTGACACATCGTGCTAATGGGGCATGGTGAAGCAAGTGCCGGACAATTGACATTCTATTGAACGTCGAGGAAGGGAAACCTACTTTTGAAGACCCGAGTAGGGTTTAACAAACCCTCTGATAGAATAGGTACAAGTGTTTTTCAACCCAAAAAGGAATCATGAAATGTGCATGAAGATTATGAAAACGGATTTGTTATTCATGAGAGATTTTCTCCTATCAACTCATAGAGGTGCTAAGCCGGAACTTGATAAATCAGATAATGAAATCAAGATTGTTCAAGAGACATACCAATCATATGATGGTATGACGCAAAAACATCATCACGTTCCATCAAACATACAAAGAATTACCTAGTTATTCTATGGTTGTCTCGTGTTGTGTTTTCTGTTTAGTAACAAAAGTGATTTAACTTCATTAAGAACCTTGTGGGTTTTTTGTGTACGCTGTATCTCTCAATCAAACACGAAGATCTAATCTCACTAAAAAGGCCATCATCATGAAAAGAAACTTGAATAAGATAAAAAGTCTCACTGAATTTGTTAAATTGATACAAACAGGAATTCAATAAGAGAACTGAATCATTGTTCCACTTGGGAGACAAGATAAACTAAAATAAAGACACATAAAGGAACAACCAAAACATGTGGAGGTGGTCTAGCACTCTAAAAGAGGTTGCAATTAGGATTTGAAATCTGAGTTTTTCACTATCACTAGTGCCTTAAATCTATGTTAATTCCTAAAAGGTCTAATGAAGTCCAACAATGGCGCTTATAATGCTCACGCGACATAAAATTAACAAAGCAATCACGGTATCAACAACGGAATATACAAATCTTCATAAAAACAATTTCACTCTTTTCACAATAGTGGTAACAAAATTAAGAAATAACCCAGAACAAGACATAAGAGAATTCTAAGGAAAAACATGGTGGTGGTTGGGTGATGAACAGGAAATTTCTATCAAACAAAATGATGAGCAATAAAATATGCTCCCTGTTTTTACACTCTCCATAGAAAATCAGTATAGGGTAAGAGATGCAATTTATAAGAACAAGGTTGGGCTGGGTATTCTAGCTCGAAAGATACATCAATGGATTATGGACGGTATGGCACTGTGTACAGGCATGAAACAATGCTCAATCATGTAATTTATTGCTTGCAAAACTGGAAGGCATTGAGAAACACAGATGGGCAAGAAAACCAGCAATGATACCATCATGAAACATAGTTCAATGATGATTTCCATGAGGGTGTTGCCGGTTGGACTGAAATGATATTTATTACAGTTTTTAGTAATAAATATGTCACTCATAGACGTGCGTTTTCTTTGGAAGAAATAAGGAGTGGATGAAAGGGTAGCAGCAAAGAAATAGTTATTGAACATGAAATGCGTAAGGAGTGTAGCCATGTACCTTATCATCATGTCATCAACCCGAGTCCATGATTTTAGTCAGAAAATTGCATATCACAATGTATGTTGACAAGGATGACCGCAAGTGCTTTTTGTCACCCACAGTTACTAGTGATTTTTTCGTGAAAAGTAACTATAATCATAAAGATAAGTCTGATAACACACCTGCAAGCATTGAAATTCATTTCTAGGCTCAAATTCCTATTCAATTTAAACTTAATTCTGAACACCAATCGAAGATATATTGTGCTTTTTGCCCCCCTCTCCTCATTTACTTACATATGAAGAAAGTAACTCCATTTTTATACACCATGTATGATAACTCTATGGTTGAAAGGAACCTTTCAACAACAAGTTATACGATGGTTGAACTGAAAATAAATAATGGTAGTGTATCTCTATAACAAACACAGCCTTCACATGTCAAACCCGGCTTCAAATTTCCTTACTCATATACAGACATTTCTAATCCACTCAAGGAATCAATCTTGCACATAACATTCCAAGTAGCTTTGATGATTTTGATGACCTTAAAAAATCATGTTTCCTATCTAAAAAACATACGTTTAAGTTGATTGAAGGAACATGGATCTTAAAACTACATCATTTTAATGCAAGATGTATGTCATTAGAAGAATAACATTGTTTTCTCAGTAATGAAATGCACATTTTGGGGCTTTCTAGACATTTTTTTGACTTTTTGCTTTCGTCCATACTTTTTACACAAGTGGAAAATGATTAAATTGTCGTTGAAAGAGAATTAATGTGCATGATTGGAACATGGAATAAGATACCACCTAATTTTCTAAGAGAAACATGTTTGTATGTTTCTCCGTAGCCATGGTTAAATGGCATTCTATTTATTTTTTGCATGAGGTCTTACAAAATTTTCCCTACATGTAAGTTTCATTGGATTCATTTCGTATTGTTTTTTCTCTTTCATTCTAGCTTATATCATTCCTTGCTACTAGCAACTTGCATGGCTAACAATTGTTGCTCTATTGTTGCATCATGGCTTTTGCCTCCACGCTTGTTTTCTTGTCTCATGGCAAACAACATTTCTCACTGCATCCTCGAATCATGGTTGATAACCTTCACGACACTTTTCTTACTTCATGGATGAGTGCTCTCCTTGACATAGTTTGTGCTTGTCTTCTCCGCTAAAGGCAAGCCACCTCCCTAGCTGCCTACCATTTTCATGGATGTGCCTTTTTCACGAAACTTTCACTTCATGGAAAACACTCGTTATTTTGAAGATTTCATTATGGGTTCCATCTTCATACTTTGATTACTTTCTTATGGATTAACTCTCTTCTTCCTTTTTCTTACCTCATGGTTAACTATGTTCAAGGCTACCTACAACTCCATGGTTCATCCTTACTGACACTGAGATGCATCATAGCTCTTGCCCATATGCTCTATCCTTTCCATTTACCTGAGAACATTCCTGCTTTCCCCCTTTTCATTATTGCCAACTGCCGTCTTTGTGTATTTTTTCCTTCAATTTACACTTAATTTATCCTATCATGATAAAATCATCATCTATGCTTTTCTACTCTTTTCACAGTTGATTCCTTTTTGGCTTCTGGTTCTGTGATGTGTAACTACCTTCTTTTTCTTCCAACATTTTCGTGGTCAAAAGTTGCTTTTATTGAGCACATACATGGCTTCTAAATTGTTTCTATTCTTCTAATCTCCTTGTTTAGTAACTTCTAACCTTTTTTTCATTTCACGGCTTACAAAATGCATACAAGAACCATTATACATTAGGTATCTTTATTGGAATGTCCCTTGTAAATGTTTTCCATTTTTTTGAAAAGTTTAGGATGAAAGTAGCAAGGATGTGCCAGCCAATCATATGCTTTGAGTGGAAACCAGATTTCACAAGCAACAAGAATAATGAATTCAGAATCACCCTCACCCACATTGTGAGATGAAAAAACTATTGGAAATATCATCATTTTAGAAGCATCTTTTTTGTGAGATAGTAAGGTGAGGGAGGTACAGTGAATCATTCCTCTTTAATGTAGTAGACAATTGATTCATTACATGTATATATGTATACTAGAAGCTTCTAAGATATTTTCTTATGTTTCAACCACTGAAGTTCATTGCAAACTGTTCTTGTTCACAAAATGAAGTACTTAATGTTTAATGCAAAAAATCTAGTATGTTTCATCACTATTAATGAAGTTCCATTTAAACATTTATAGTGATATAAATAAAAAGAAAGTATTCGTTTGATTTCTCTCTCTAGATGTAGTGAAGATGGAGTGAAGTGTTTAACCAACCTATAATAAAACATTCTCGAAACTGGGACTACCTTTCAGATACGCTAGTAGATTCAAATCCTCTTTTTACCACAAAATGCATATCTGAAAAACAAAAATTAAATTTCCACTAGTTTATTTAATTTTGATTTGACTTGTTTCCTTTCAAGATTTCAAGAAACAAGTACATTTGTGTGCAACATCTTCATGCGCTCAGTATACTACAAAAATCATCCATTCAATGCATATTCAAATATCCAATTTTCTTTTCAAATGAAAAATGGAATTGAAGTATACTTCTCATCATCAGCTTGTGAATCAATATTCGACTAAACACAAAAATTAAGGGACCTAAACCCATCCAAATGAAATTGCGAATTGGAATATTGTATAAGGTGGTAGATTATGCAGTTCAATTTAATTTTCCACTAAATAATTCCATTTAAATTAATTAATTGTTCATTTGATGCCTTTCCTTAGAGTATATTAGTAAAAAATATGTTTTCCCCTCCCCCCACGCCCTCACATTTGGTGCCAAAGACTCTAATCCAATACAATTTTCTTTCTTTTAGGAGGACACAATAGATGTAGCTCCATAAAATAGAATTCCCCCTTTCCACCAACTGCAAATTATATTGAAATGTTGTATGCAAAATTGTAGATCGTATACACCAAAATGAACACAATTATGTGTCTTTCACTTTGGAATCTAAAGAATTACATAAACATTCAACATGTGTAGGTCAAAGTTCCATGGTTTCTTCCAACATTTTCCTTACAAATAATTGATATCACTATTTGATGTTTTCCATTTAACAAACTCTGAAAAGAAACTATGTTTCTCAAATCCCATTTGGCAAGCTATGTAGGACCTAAGAAAGTGGGTGCCCCCCCCCCAATGAAGAGGTAAAATTGAGGTTGCCCTATACATGGAAAAAAAACCCTTACCAAAATTTGAAAGTCCATTAGGCGATTGTATTATATATTTCACTGGGTAAACACCAACAAACATTACATTATGTATTCATGAAAAAAATCAAGAATGCTCAAGATTATAAAACTACACAACAGCAACAACTTGTACTGCTAAGAAATGAACTCTTCTGAAATTGTTGTTATTAGAATTTCCCCCAAGCGTTAACCAAAGCAATGGAATAAAAACAATCTATGGCATCAAGTCTCTTACAAGAAATGATATTCTCACCTGAAACAATGCCAGACAACCATTTACAAAAGTCTTGTTAAGATACCTATAGTTCCCAAGTCCAAGATGTCATGCTACACATTTCCTTTTGCAACATACATGTCAATGCTCCTTACATACTTCTTCCTCCATCATCCTCCTACAATTTTCCAAACCCCATTCTGAGAAAAATTGACTCATGCTCTTACACATGCCCTTAGCATAATTCCATTGGTATACAACTATATACCTTTTACAACTCTTGAGAGATAATCATTGCCTTCCTCACACTGAAGACCCATCCACTCTCGACATTCACAAAAATGATTCTCCTAAGTTAGACCTGGTAGGAACGATTTTATTCCCAAAGAGTGACCCTTTGAACAAACACAATCAGACCTTGAAATTCACACAAAACAATCCTTCGATCTAGATTTTGGGATTGTAGGATATTACAAGAATCCGTTCAAAAGTACTCTAAACCCCATTTTTGTAGTTTCACATCCTATTCTTTGTATGAAAAGTTTGAGCGAGCTAAATCTATAGTTATTCTTGCAAATAATGTCTTCATTTCTTAACACTACCATAAGATGAAAACACTATAATCAAGGAAAGTGGTGTCAATCATGTGGCTTAGTATGATGTCTTGATGTTCCTATAGACATTGTTTAGAAGATTTGAGATGGAAAACCAACAAGGATACCTTATGTTGTCTAACACAGGATTGTCATCTAAGAAAGGAATTTTTGCATAATTCAAAGAATCAAGGTCATATTCTTTTACACTATCTATAAGGCCACACAAAATTATGTTTCTCTTACCTTAAAAATGTTGAGAAGTCTAGATCAAACATCCTTGCTCAAGCCTTTTTTGTAAGCTCAAACTACCAAAGGAAACCAATGAGAGTACATTGCACTAGGTCCTTGAAATCTTCTTACAAGCACAAACCAAGCTCGCTCATTTTTTCAACAATTTTTGAATTAAACTTTTACATTTGTCCACAAGGAGAGGGCTAAATTTTGCAACACGATCAAGCCCAAAGGTAATAGTACTTATTCAAATTTAGCTAGTAGAGAGGTACGTCTCAACGCTTGGCTAGAAAATTCATTGAACCTAAATCATGCTCTTTTCTTCTTGCCTATCGTTTTTGATAGCATGAAAAATTGCTTCATGTTTTATGCCACATTGGTTTGATTTCATGGACATCATGATCCAGAATTTGTTTTAATGGCTTAAACAAATCAAAACAGAATTCACTTTGTAAAGAACTTCATAATTCTATGTAGATTCAAATGTGGCAAAGAGGTGTGAGATCAGATGGTGGCTTCTATCACCTATGTCTACCGGCTACAATAATCGCTATGATGACATGGCAGGAATGAATTGTAGTTGAATCCTACGAGTGCCAGTTGTTTTTCCATGAGAGATAGAGACAGAGAGAGAGAGAGAGAGAGAGAGAGAGAGAGAGAGAAGGGAGGAAGGAAGTGGGTGCTGGAGAGACGGAGTGTGGAAGGAGGGAGTGAGGGAGACAAAGATGTATAGGGAGAGGTTAAGGGAAAAGATGGACGGAGAGAAGAGGAGGCATGGAAGATGGATGGGCACGGGGTGCATGCAAGAGGGAAGAATGGCACATTGTTCACAAAGTGTGAATCGAGAAAGGACAAGAAGAAGGGAGGGAGGAGGAAATTAGGAAAATAGATAGTTAGGGGGGAGGTAATCCAAGGGAGGAAGTAGTAGGGGGCTATGTAGATAGGGAGGGAGACAGGAAGAGGGAAAGAGAGATAGAGAAAGAGGAGGGGAGAAAGAGAGAACAAGAGAGAGGTGTCGTTTCTTGTTGTGTCGTGTCGTGACGTGTTGTATCGTGTTAACACGTGGTCAGGAGAGCGGGAAAGAAGGGGGTTCTGGTGGTAAGGAGGGAGAGAAGAGGAGGAGGAGAGAGGGAGGGTGGAGGAATCAATGAAAGAAAGGACACACAAAGGAAGGAAAAAATGGGGCAGAGGGTGGAAGGCGAGTTGAGGGAAAGAAGGAACAAGGGGAAAGGTGAAGGAGGAGAAGAAGGGGGAAGGGCAGGGGGAGGAAGAGGGGAGAGCGAGGGGGGAGAAGCAGATGTGAAGGAGGGGAAAGGGGCCGGGTGTGGAGAGATAACGAGAGATAGAGAGAGAGAGAGAGAGAGAGAGAGAGAGAGAGAGAGAGAGAGAGAGAGAGAGAGAGAGAGAGGGAGGGAGAGAGAGAGAGAGAGAGAGAGAGAGAGAGAGAGAGAGAGAGAGAGAGAAAGAGAGAGACAGAGGGAGGGAGAGAGAGAGAGATAGAGAGAGAGAGAGAGAGATTGAGATAGAGAGAGAGAGGGTGAGAGAGAGGAGAGAATAACATTGAGATAGATAGAGAGAAGGAGAGATAGAAGGGGAAGGGAGGAAGATAGTGAGAAAGGGGATTCAAGGAAAGAGTTTTTGGCAATAGGAGGGGTGGGAAGGAGGGAGGAAGGAACAAAGCAAGAGGGAGGGTGGGGTAACCGACAAAGAGGATGGGTGGACAAATGGAGGAGCAATTAGAAGGCCCGAGGGGTGGGAAGGAAAGATGGAGGGAGGGAAGAGGGGAGGGATTAGACAAAGAAGGGGGGACGGAGGAGAGGGAAAAGCAAAGTGAGGGAGGAGGGGAGAGAGGCTGACTGGGGAGTAGGGTTGGACAGAGGGGGTTGGAAGAGAGACAGAGAAACAAAGAGAGATGAATACAGGGAGAGGGTTGAGTGGCAAAGATAACTTGAGAAAGAAGGGAGAATGGAGGTGAAGAGGGAAGGGGGTATCTTGTGGGGGGATTGAGGGAGGAGGTAGGGAGGGAAAGGGTTACTCAAATGGAAAAAGGGAAGGGTGGATAAATTGAAGGAGGGATGGACAGATGGAAGGTAGGTGGACGGACTGAGGGGAAGAGAGGGAGGGATGGAGGGGTGAAAGGATGGAAGTAGGAGGAGAAGAAAGGAGCAAGGGAGGAAGTGAGCAGAGAGAGCAAGGGAGGTAGGACTTGGAGGAGGGGGGAAGGGATTTAAAAGGATGGAGGAGTAAATGGAGGAAGGATGAGCAAGAGAAGGGAGGGGGAGCCAAAGGTAGGGGGAGGGGTGGATAGGAGAGGGAAAAGAGGAGAATCATGGGGAAATGGGAGGACGGATGGGGGAGGGAGGGGAGTGAGTGAGAGGGAGGGAAGGGGGAAAATAAAACAAGAGAGGGAGGGGAGGGGTGAAGGGACAGATAAAAGGGCAAGATCAAGGGATAAAGGATGGAGGTCTACTAACGATGGATGACAGACAATAGGGTGTCATGTATTTTTGTGTTTAATCATGTCGTGATGTAACTCATGGTGACCTGTCATGTTATACCCATCATGTCCTTTCATGTCGTGTCGTGTCACATTGTGTCATGTTGTATCATATTGTGTCGTGTTGTGTTGTGTCATTTTGTGTCATGTCGTGTTGTGTTGTGTTTTGTCATGTTGTGTTGTGCCACGTTGTGCCGTGTTGTGTGGTGAAGTTACATGTTAAGTCATGTTGCCTCATGTTGTGGGATTTCATGTATTATCACATTGTATTGCATCGTTTTGTGTCATGTCGTCATGTGGTATCGTGTCATGCTGTGTTGTGTTGTGTTGTGTTGTGTTGTGTTGTGTTGTGTTGTGTTGTGTTGTGTTGTGTTGTGTTGTGTTGTGTTGTGTTGTGTTTTGTCGTTTTGTGTCATGTCGTATCATTTCTAGTCGTCTCATGTTGTGTCATGTCGTAAAATGTTTTTTTGTGTCATATTGTATCATTTCCCTTAATCATAATGTGTGATCATTGATGCATAATCCAAAAGACAAAAAATACATACATGTTTATAATGGATTATGTACAGTTTTCATGTTGTGTTGTGTCATTTTGTCCCAAAACATATCGGTGGTGAATTTTTTGTGTCATGCGATGCCGTGTTGTGGTGTGTAATGTTGTGTCGTGTTGTGTTGTGTCATGTCATTTTCTGTCAATTTGTGTCAATTTGAGTGCTTTGGTGCCGTGTTTTGTCATTTCGTGTCATGTCGTGTTGTTTCGTGTCAGGTTGTATCATGTCATGTTGTGTCATGTTTTGTTGTGTTGTGTCGTTTTGTGTTGTGTTGTGCCATGTCTTGTCGTGTCATTTCATGTTGTGGCGTGTCATCTAATGATGTAGTATATCATGTTTTATGGCATCGCATCATGTCGTTTCATGATGTGTCAACACGTGTCGTGTCGTGTCGTGTCATGTTGTGTCATGTTGTGTCGTGTCCAATTGGAGTGTCGAGGAGTAGAGTATCATGGATTGTAGTGTCATGTCATGTCGTGTCTTTCTTGTTGTGTCATTTTGTGTCGTTTTGCATCCCGTGATTTCCTCTCATGTTGTGTCGTGTCATGTCATGTCGTGTCGTGTCTTGTCATGTCACGTGGTGTTGTTACATGTCGTATCATGTCGTTTTGTGTTCTATTGTGTTGTGTTTTGTTGTATTATTCTCCCTTTATGGTGATGTGTTCTAGTTGATACGTATAGCAAAGGACAGAGAAGACCTATATGTTTCTTTTATCAATTGATTAGCTACGATGGGCTATGTTGTTTTGTTGTGTTGTATTATTCAAAAATGTGTCTTATGGTGAGCTGTTATGTCAAACCATGTCATGCCATGTTGTGTCGTGTTGTGTTGCTTTGTACCATGCCATGTCGTGTCATGTTATATCGTGTTGTGGTGTGTTGATTTATGTTATGTCATGTTGTGTTGTGTTGTTCCATGTCGTAATGTGTCTTGTTGTGCCCTCTCGTGTTATGGCGTGTCGTGTCTTATTACATCATATTGTATCATGCCATGTTTTGTTGTGTCATGTTGTGTTTTGTTGTATCGTGTTGTGTCTTGTTGTGTTGTTGAGTGTTGTGTCATGGAGTATTGTGTCATATTGTGTTGTGACATATCATGTCGTATCATGTTCTATCAGGTTGTGTTTTTTCGTGTCCTGTTGTGTTGTGCCTTTTCGTGTTGTGTCAAGTTGTGTTGTTTCATGTGGTTCCGTGTTGTGTTGTTACGTTTTGTGTCATGTCGTGTTGTGTCGTTTTGTGTCCTTCCATGGCGAGCCATTTCAAATCCCTTTATCATGATGTGTTCTGGTGATTCATAATCCCAAGGACGGAGAAGACCTATGTGTTTCTTGTACCAATGGATTATGTCCACTGGTGTGTCATGTCCTGCTGGTTGTATCGTGTTGTGACATATTGATAGGTGACCCATAGTGTCATACCATGTCATTTCCTTGTGTATAGTTAATCATTCCTCTTTCATACACTGCATGATCTATGTATGACATATACATAGGACGCTTCTATGACGTATCCTTACGGTTCAAAGATACGTGTTCACCAAAGAATGTATGTTATGGGAATACATTTTCAACGTTTATAAAATAAGGGTTTACTTCATTGTATGTACCCTATATTCTTTACCTACCTGTTTGGAGGAGGGGCCAACATGGGAGCCGGAGATCCCCCCCTCCAAAAGGGGAAAGTGTATTAGTGGAGTGTATATGATGTGTGTATCTCATGTACATGTGAAAAAAAGGCTAAGTGTACCATACACTTAGTGTATTTTCCACGTCTGTGAGATACACAAATCATACACTCCCCCAATACACTTTATCTGTTTGGGTAAGGGGGGGCAACATGGGAGCCAGATATCCCCCCCCCTCCAAAAGGGCAAACTGTACTAGAGGATTGTCTGTGTATATCACGGACATGTGAAGAACACACTAAGTTTATAATACACCTAGTGTGTTTTCCACATGTCCATGAGATACACAAATCATAGATACTCCTCCAATTTACTCTACCTGTTTGGTGGGGGTGGGCAACATGGGAGCGGGAGATCCTCCCCCCCCTAAATAAGGTCAAAGTGTATTTGTGGAGTGTATATGATATGTGTATCTCACAAACATGTAAAGAATATACTAAGTTTAATATACACCCACTATATTTTTCACATGTTTGTGAGCTACACACATCAAAGACACTCCCCAATACACTTTACTTGTTGGGGGGGGGGGGGACATGGGAGCCAGAAATCCCCCACTCCAGAAGATTAAAGTGTATTGGGGGAGTGTTTATGATCTGTGTATCTCACAAACATGTAAATAATACACTAAGTTTATTATACAACCACTATGTTTTTCATATGTTTGTGAGATACACACATCAAAGACACTCCCCAATACACTTTACTTGTTGGGGGGGGGGGGGACATGGGAGCCAGAAATCCCCCACTCCAGAAGATTAAAGTGTATTGGGGGAGTGTTTATGATCTGTGTATCTCACAAGCATGTGAAAAATACACTAAGTGTATAATACACAGTGTATGTTTTACAATTTACCTGTTTTGAGGGGAGGGCAACATGGCAGCAGGAGATCCTCCCCCCCTAAAAAAGGGCAGATTGTATCAGAGGAGTATCTTTGATCTGTGTATCTCACAGACATGTGAAAAAAACATTAAGTGTATTATACACTGTGTATTTTTGCACATTTCCATGAGATACACAGATTATAGACACTCCTCCAATACACTTTGCCTGTTTGGAGGGAGGGGGGCAACATGGGAGCCGGAGATCCCCCCCTCCAAAAGAGTAAAGTGATTGGGGGAGTGTCTATGATCCGTGTATCTCAGGGACATGTGAACGAAACACTAATCGTATACATAGTGTAATTTTTACATGTCTGTGAGATACACAGATCATAGACACTCCCCCAATACACTCTACCTCTTTGGAGGAGGGGGGAACATGGGTGCGGGAGATCCTCCTCCCGTAAAAAAGGGCAAAGTGTATGAGGGGAGTGTATATGATCTGTGTATCTCACTGACATGTGAAAAATACACCATGTGTATTGTACACTTGATGTATTTTCCACATGTCCATGAGATACACAGATCATAGACACTCCTCCAATACACTTTTCCTGTTTGGAGGGGGGGCAACAGGGGAGCTGGATATCCCCCCCCACAAAAAGGGCAGAGTGTATTAGGGGAGAGTATATGATTTGTGTATCTCACGGACATGTGAAAAACACACTAAGTGTACTATACACTTCGTGTGTTTTCCACATGTCCATGAGATAAATAGATCATAGACACTCCTTTAATACACTTTGCTTGTTTGGAGGGAGGAGGGGGCAACATGGGAGCCGGAGATCCCCCCCTCCAAAAGAGTAAAGTGTATTGGAGGAGTGTGTTCCTTGCTACCGCGGTACTCAGCAAGAGCCCAGGTAAGGAAGAATAAAAAACCTCAACCACGGAGTGTAACATCATGTCCATTATGTTTCCACCGAGTTCCACATCTAGGAATAGGCATTGTAAGTCGTTCTAGTAGTAGCAGTTTAAAGGTCTAAGTACAAATGTACGTCTGTGTCAGCCAACTGTAAATTCAGTTGTGGAAAAAGAAATCACGATACTTGTTGAGTGTTTAAAACTTAATTACAAGCCTTCGAAGAACGTTCGCATGTTACATCATACAAAGAAATGCTTATATGTATGAACATACGTAGTATGGTAAATTGTAATGTAACTTCCACGAAGGTACCATGAAATTTCCAGAGGCATACATGTGACATGTACATTGTATGAAGAGTGTGTATTCTAGAGGCGATTGACCAGAAATGCATTTCCTGTCATGTTTTGTCCTTTCCTATCATCTTTTGACGTGTCGTGTCATGACATGTCACGTTGTGACATGTTGTTTCATGTCGCATCATATCGCGTCATGTCTTGACGTGACGTGTTGTGTCGTGCCGTATCATGACGTGGTGTGTCATGTCTTATCATATTGTAGACTTTTTGTGTTTTGTCGTGTCCTATTGCATCCTGTTGTGTCATGTCATGTCGTATTGTGACGTGGCATGGCGTGAGGTGTTGTGATGTGTTGTGTCATGTCGTGTCGTGTCCTTTCGTGTCATGTTGTGTCCTGTCATGTCGTGTTGTGTCGTGTCGTGTCGAGTCGAGTCGTGTCGTGCCGTGTCGTGTCGTGTTGTATCCTGTTATATTGTGTTGTGTAGTGTCGTCTCATGTTGTATCATGTTGTGTCGTTTCCTCCTGTTTCGTGTCGTGAAGAACCCTCTAAAAGCATTTCTTATTGCCATTTACCACATATCTAGTTAAAATTTTGGTTAACATCATGAAGTGAGATCAATGTTGATTTTTCTTATACAATGGTGCTAGTTTCACATGTATTTATTACAAACACAAATAGAAGATAAACTTTGACCACTTTGGATAAAAATTGAATCTTTTGGTGTGTACAAGAACAAAAGATAACAATATTCTAGGGCAAATCAAAATGAATTGCCTTTCCTTATTATTGTGGCTGAACTGCTTTTTTTTCTTCTTTTGTGTATTAGCCTTGTTTGAAGCAGGGTTCACAAGTCTCACTAGTTCACCATGACAACTATTTTCGTAAAATTGGATAGTGCGCTACCAAGAAAGAGCAACAAAGAAGGAGAAAACAAAATTGAATTGTGTGTAAAACAGCTTCTCATTGTCTCCGACCAATCACAATTTGTCTTTCCATTCAAAGAGGATTGTAGAAGGGTTACTATGTGAGCCAAACAAGGTTTCAAAGTGGCACCAATGTGGACAGAGTTACGTACTAGCCTATGCAAATTTGGCTGAAAGGGAAATACAAAAAAGGATTGAACATTAGTTTGTCTTACTTTTAAGTGATTCAAAATACGATGTTATGCACAAAAGATCTTGTTGAAATATTGTTTTCTGATAAACATTTAAAATTAAACACACTACATATTTCTTATATCCCAATCATTTTCCCATGTGGAAATTTTCCATGGACTTTGTTCCGCACATTCATTGTATCCATATATGTGTTCATTTATGTAAATGTCTACATGCATCCATGTACTATACTCCCACCGGAATTTGCAATTTACACAAATGTTTTTGTTTTAGGACTGTCCGATTACTGTGTTCAAAACTAGTAGCCAGTGAAAGGAAACTATTTTCATCTTTCTTTTCAAGTTTACTACACCTGGAATTCGTTCGGGTCCTCTCAATAATTGTTAGTGACAGGAGCCAATTAACAAACATGTGCCGCTTGCGAGCTTCACAATGTCATCGGCAAGCGGTTCACAGCCAAACTTAGGGTGTGAAGTGATAAGAAGGCTCACGATAGTACAGCACCGAAGGCTTGAATTGTTCATCTTGAATTGTTTAGTGTGTCTACATACTTGAACCTCCTAGCCATAACCTAAAATCTGACCTAGGGAAGAAGGGAGATATGCAAAGAGGGTGAGAAAGGGGGGGGAGAGAGAGGGGGTGGGGGAAAGAGTGAGAGAGAGATAGAGAGAGAGAGAGAGAGAGAGTGAGAGTGAGTGAGAGAGATATAGAGATAGAGAGGGGAAGAAAGAGAGATTGAGAGAGATTAAGAGAGAGGATGAAAGGTAGAAGAGGAAGGGATGATGTAGGTGAGGAGAGGAGGAAGAAAGGGGTTTTTTACAGCAAGGAGGGAGATAAGAGGGGGAGAGAGGGAGGGTGGAAGATGGAGGAAAGGAAAAGTAGACGGTAGAGAGAAAACGCAGGGGAGAGGGTAGAAGGATGAGCAGAGGGAAGGAAGGAACGAGGGATAGGGAGAGGAAGGAGAAGAAGGGGGAAGGGGAGGANGGGGGGGGAGAGAGAGGGGGGGGGGGAAAGAGTGAGAGAGAGATAGAGAGAGAGAGAGAGAGAGAGTGAGAGTGAGTGAGAGAGATATAGAGATAGAGAGGGGAAGAAAGAGAGATTGAGAGAGATTAAGAGAGAGGATGAAAGGTAGAAGAGGAAGGGATGATGTAGGTGAGGAGAGGAGGAAGAAAGGGGTTTTTTACAGCAAGGAGGGAGATAAGAGGGGGAGAGAGGGAGGGTGGAAGATGGAGGAAAGGAAAAGTAGACGGTAGAGAGAAAACGCAGGGGAGAGGGTAGAAGGATGAGCAGAGGGAAGGAAGGAACGAGGGATAGGGAGAGGAAGGAGAAGAAGGGGGAAGGGGAGGAGGGGAGAAAGAGGATAGAGATAGGGGGTAAGATGTAGGTGTAATGGAGGGGAAGGGGGTCGGGTGTGGATAGAGAGAGACATTGTGAGAGAGGGAGAGAGAGAGAGAGAGAGAGAGAGAGAGAGATAGAGAGAGAGAGAAAGGGAGAGTGAGGGAGAGAGGAAAAATGAGAGAGAGAGAGAGAGATAGATAGAGAGAAAGAGGGAGAGATAGAACATTCATACCTACTCACTAGTGATTCTTTCACATTTTGATTTGTTTAGAACAGTGGAACACGTTCAGAGAATCCATCTTAGAAAGAGATTTGAATGGAAAGCTATGTTTCATAGAAATCTCTTGTAACTTTCAAACACACATGTTGTTGGATATACTAGAGTTGTGAAGGTTCAGTGGACTAACTTCAGGCTATAGATTACCTAAAGAAAACATTTGAGCATGAATGGATCCACAACGTTTGGAAGATATTGAGGAAACATAAAGGTTCTTTCCATGGACGTACGTTTGTCCTAACTTCTTTTTGTGTTATGTTTGCAACATTGTCAGGCATGCTATCCTCTCCCTATTTCTTTTGATTTGGAATGCGAACCCTTTGTATTCTATAGACACTCGCATGTCTTAGAAACTGCATGTTAAGATTTACAAAAACTATAAATTGTATTTTGATTGTTTGACGAGTGTACTATGCCCCCCCCCAAATGCCCTTAGTGTATTACAATTGTGTCTTGAACGGTATACATTGAGGAGGGTATAACCAATTCATAAGTGAATCAAAATGCACGGATGCAATCTTGTGTGTGGTCAGAATACACTCCTTGCTATACACCCCCAATACATTTGATTTCTCAAAGTGGAATAAAAATTGTCAACGTGAAACCGGTTCGTTCACAAGCACCTGATTGGATTGCATGCATGCAAAATCATTGTCACTACAATGACGGGGATGGCGACAATAACAACAACAAAAACATTGAAGGTTGGATGATCGGGGTAGAAGTTATCCGTGGATATAAAATCATGCAAATGAAGAAAATTTGTGTATTTTTCATGTTTTCCATCAGCCAAACTATCAGATACATTTCCCTAATACAATTCACGTTTTGGGGGGGATTCTCAATGTCCACCCTGACCCCCCCCCCCATAAGTGATAATTATATTGCGAGAGTATGTGAGGCACTAAAGACGGAGGAGTGTTACTTCAGTAAAAAAAGTGAACAAGTCTCTCAATGAACACTTTCAGAAATATCCACAATACACCTCCCAATAAAGTCCCTTAATACAATAAAGATATTCCCAGGGGGGAGCGAGCAAGACAAGAAATATGGGCCCCATTACATCTGTATCAGAAACTATTTGTACGACTTTTGTAATAGATGACGGCCCTAGTTTCTCAAGCTTGACTGGTGATCTTCATTGTTCAATTATGTACATAAATTCATGGTAGTACACATGTGTCTTCCGCACGTCATCCACCAGCAACACTCGCTTGTTCACTTTCCGAATACAAAAGCCTTCTTTGGAGGGGTAGGGTAGCAATGAT
The DNA here is from genome assembly GCA_023375785.1 of Penium margaritaceum. Classification (NCBI taxonomy): domain Eukaryota; kingdom Viridiplantae; phylum Streptophyta; class Zygnematophyceae; order Desmidiales; family Peniaceae; genus Penium; species Penium margaritaceum. The sequence continues at coordinate 167,867 of SZWC01003934.1, read as the reverse complement.
CGCCTATCCACCTTTTAAGTGAGGAGTGTATTACATAGAGGTATTGAAGGGTGCAGGTGAAGGTGGGTCAAACTACAACATAAGTGTATTTTTACATTAGTGGAAATTCAAGTTTGAAGTTACGATACACTTCCCGCTCAAACCCCCCCCCCCCAGTACACTCGACGAGTTTTGGGGGGGGAGAATGGGGGGCGTGGGGTCATCAAACGTTTGAAAAACCACTATTGTGCATGATTCCTCATCACTATCATACATACCCCAGATAAAATCAAGTGGATTATTGGAGAGGTGAGATGGATTTTGGGAGCACCTATTTTGAGCAAACCATATGTGCAACACCACCCAAAAATTGAGCAAAATTAGTGCATGGATTTTCACTTGATTGCAAAAAATCAATGATGCTTTGAAACTAAAAGGACGTATTATATGAGGAAACAAAACACCAACGCAAATATACTAGGATCCAAAGAGGTCACAAATTAAAACTAAAAGTATTAACAAGGTCAACCAATAGTGCTAATGGACCTAAAGAAATTCTGACATATACTCGATTTGAAAAATACTTTGTAACATTTTCACTTCAAAAAGATGATTGGACAAGTGTATGCACGAAAGTAAACTTCTACATTGCATAAGCAATCCATGTGTTGAATACATTCAATGTGCAATGTATGAATGTGGCATGATTAACCATACCTCAGATAGAAAGGGGAGGGAGGAAGATAGTGGGGAAGGGGAAGTAAGGGAGGCGATTCTGGCAGGAGGAGGCATGGGATGGAGGGGGAAGTAATGAATTGAGCGGGAGGGTGGGGGAACTGATGGATAGATGGAAAAGATGGATGCATGAAGGAGCAATAAACAGGGCGGGGAACAGGAAGGGTGAATGGAGGGAGGGGAAAAAGGAGGGATGAGAAAAGGAATGAAGGAGGGAGGACACGAAGGAGCAAAGAGGGGAGGGAGGTGGGGAGAGAGGGTGACAGAAGGGGGAACAGGGTTTGGTAGAGGGGTTGGGAAGATATATATATATATATATATATATATATATAGAGAGAGAGAGAGAGAGAGAGAGAGAGAGAGAGAGAGAGAGAGAGAGAGAGAGAGAGAGAGAGGGGGGGGG
>SZWC01003934.1:161950-166697 GCA_023375785.1 Penium margaritaceum | reverse complement strand
AGAGAGAGAGAGAGAGAGAGAGAGAGAGAGAGAGAGGAGGGGGGAGAGTGGGAGATAGGAAGAGAGAAGGGAGGACGAATGTGGATATGGAAGGAGGTGTCTAGTGGGGAGGAGGGAGGAAGGATGTAGAGAAAAAAGGAGGGTGAGTCAAATGGATGGAGGGAAAGGTGGAGAAATTAAAGGAGGGATAGAGGGATGGACGGTAGCTGGACGGACTCTGGGGAAGAGAGGAAGGGATGGAGGGAGAAAAAGATGAAGGTAGGATGGAGAGAGAAGAGCGAGGGAGGAAGTGAGCCAAGCAAGCTAGGAGAAGAAAGGGTGTAGGGAGAAAGGGATGAAAAGGGTGGAGTAGTAAGCAAAGGATGGGAGGGTCAGACAAGGGAGGGGGGCCAAAGATAGGGGAGGGGTGGACTGGAGATGGGAGAGAGGAGAGGGATGGAGAAAGGGGAGGACGGATGGGGGAAGGAGGCGAGTGAGTGAGAGACAGAGGGAAGGGGAAAAAAACTGGGAGAGGGAGGAGGGGGTGAAGGGACAAACAAAAGGACGGAAGTGAGAGAAAAGGGATGGAGGTCTACTTACAATGGATGACAGACAATAAGGTATCATGTCTTGTTGTGTTAAATCCTGTCGTGATGTGTATTGTGGTGACCTTCTGTATTACACGCTGTGGTATCATGCCGTGTTGTGTCATGTCCTATTTTTTCATGTCATATCGTGTCGTGTAGTTATGTGTTATGTTGTATTGTGTCATGTCATTTATTTTGGTTTCGTGTCATGTTGTGTCGTGTCGTGTCGTGAAGTGTTGTGTCATTTTGTGTTGTGTTGTGTTGTGTTGTGTGATAGCGTGGCACGCTGTGTCATACTGTCTCATGTTGTGGCGTGTCGTGTCTTATCACATTGTATTGCATTCTTTTGTGTCATTATGTTTCATGTGGTGTCGTATTGTGTCGTGTCATGTGGTTTTGTGTCGTGTCGTGTTGTGTTGTGTCTTGTTGTTTCATGGTGTTCTTTGTCATGTTGTGTCGTGTCGTCTTGTGTCATGTTGTGCTGTGTCATGTCATGTCATGTCATGATGTGTAGTGTTGTGTCATGTTGTATCATATCCCTTAATTGTGATGTGTTCTCATTGATGCAGAATTCAAACAACAAAGAAGACATACATGTTTCTAATGGATTACGTACAATGGGTGTCATGTCGTATTGTGTCATTTTTTCCAATAGCGTATCGTTGGTGACCTTTCGTGTCATGCGATGTTGTTTTGTGGCGTGTCATGTCATGTCGTGTCATTTTGTGTCGTGTAATGATGTGTCATCTAGTGTCGTGTCGTGTTGTGTCATGTCATGTCATGTTCTGTTGTGTCGTGTCTTGTCATGTTGTGTCATGTCATGTCGTGTCATTTTGTGTTGTGTTGTGTTGTGTTGTGTTGTGTTGTGTTGCGTTGTGTTGTGTTGTGCTGTGTCACGTCGTTGCATGTCCTCTAATGCTGCAGCATGTCATATCTTGTTACGTTGTGTTGTGTCATTTCATGCCGTGTCATGTCGTGTCGCGGTGTGACGTGGACTGTAGTGTTGTGGAGTGGAGTATTGTGGAGTTTAGCATCATGTCATGTCATTTCATGCCCTGTCATGTCATGTCATGTCATGTCATGTCCTCTCGTGTCATGTCGTGTTTTGCCGTATCATGTCTGTAAGTTCGTGTGGTTTCGTTTCATGTCTTGCAGTGTCATGTCATGTCGTGTCGTGTCGTGTCGTGTCGTGTCGTGTCATGTCGTGTCGTGTCCTATCGTGTCTTGTTGCATCATTATCCCTTTATGGTGATGTGTTATTGTTGAAACCCTTATGTTTCATCTAGTACAAACAACAAAGGACGGAGGAAACCTTTATGTTTCATCTAATACTGGATTACATACAATGGACTGTCTTCTCGTGTTGTGTCATATCGCGCCTTAACATATGTTGTGGTGACCTGTTGTGTCATACGTTGTCATGTTGTGTTGTGTTGTGTTGTGTTGTGTTGTGTTGTGTTGTGTTGTGTTGTGTTGTGTTGTGTTGTGTTGTGTTGTGTTGTGTTGTGTTGTGTTGTGTTGTGTTGTGTTGTGTCGTGTTGTGTTGTGTTGTGTTGTGTTGTGTTTTGTTGTGTTGTGTTGTGTTGTGTTGTGTTGTGTTGTGTTGTGTTGTGTTGTGTTGTGTTGTGTTGTGTTGTGCTGTGTTGTGTTGTGTTCTGTTGTTTCTTGCCATGTCGTGTTGTGTCATGTTGTGTAGTGTTGTGGCATGTTGTTTTATGTTATGTCGTATCCTCTTGTGTCGTATTGTGTTGTGTCGTGACATGTTGTGTTCTGTCTTATTGCATCATACCAAATCATGCCATGTTGTTTCATTTCGTGTTGTATCTTGTCGTATTCTCTTACATCGTGTTGTGTCATTGAGTGTCATGTCATGGAGTGTCATGTCATGCTGTGGCATGTCGTCCTGTCGTGTTGTGTCGTTTTGTGTCTTGTTGTGTGGTGTCATGTCGTGTCGTATCATGTCGTTCCGTGTCATGCCGTGTCGTGTCAAGTTGTTTCGTGTTGAGACGTGTCATGTCATGTCGCGTCATATAACGTCCCTTTACCGTGATGTGCTTTTGTTGATACAAAATCCAAAGGACAGAGAAGACCAATAAGCGAGGAGTCTCCTGACAGACGTTTTTCGCTTCCACAATAATGTTGGTTGGGAGGTCGCTATCCGTAGAAACCTTGATTTGAGTGTTTTAGTCGGCGATGTTGATCCTTTATGTTGTTGCGATCTTCCACAATAAGTCGTTTTGGATGTCGAAAATGGTGATCGCTTGCTAGATGTCTCGTTTGAGGCCATCGTTAAAGTGAAAACAGAGTTCCTTAGGGGCGATGTCTGCACTTCTGATGATCTTGCGAAATCTCTGCTTCTACTCTGCTTGCTTGGTATAAGTTGAAGCTTATACCAAGCATCAAACATCTTGTTCAGCCATTCAAAACGTACAAGCATCACGCGTGAGAAGTTTTTTCCAGTCGGTTTTAGGCGTCATCGCTTCTTGCCATTCTGGGTTGATCTGCTCAAAGGGTAGAATGCACGCGGTTGGCGATATGAGACGGGCACTATTGGCCATCGATGAGGCCCTGCCGGTCTCCTGCTGTCGTTGGATGACCTTTAGGTCAGACCACAAACTAAGTGCCTTCCCACGCAAAAGCATGGCCGCGAGGTCAATCTTCTTTTGATCGTTGTTGACCTGAGTAGCGGTGAAGTACACCTCGAAACTCGTCAGCCACATCCAAACTGTCGGTCCTTTGGAGTTTGCAGGATTGAACGGTCTCGGTGGGGCCGGAAGAATTTTGGGTTCGTTCGAGAGCTGTGTACTTCTCTTGACAAGCACCGCCTCTCGTGCACTTGCGTTAAGAAGAGCCTCCATCGCGGCATTCAGTTGTTGGAGGAGATATCTGTTGATCCCCTCGAGCGCGGAGATACGGTTTGCTACTTCCTTGTTGATCCGCACTTGTCATCCACTGCCACTTGTTGTTCCTGCTGCACACATCGAGGCTATCAGGTAGGGCGACCAAATAACCACCGTCGGATCTCTGACCGGGTTGGTCGTCGGAGCCGTCGAAGTTGATCCAGGTGTCGGGTAGACCGCCACGCTAACGTTTCTCATTGCTTTAGGGTTTTTTTGCATAGGCACGTTCTGCTCGTCCATCGCCAAAGTCGTCGCCAAAGACTCTGTGTTAGTCGTCGGTGCGCTCGCTCGCTTCTTATCGTAGTCACGAGGTCTGCAAAGTCTTGACGCGCAAGATGCGCTGGCGTCTTGTGCGAGGTAGTCCCCTGGATGGGTGAAGTGGTTTTGATGCATCTCCAGCACCGCTGTGCTCTGATACCAAGTGTTATGCTAAACGAAGCATAGATGGTGAACTCATGCATGTTGCGAGGTAGAACATTTTTGAGAATTCGGGATACCTGACCGATTTAAAATTTGCAGTAAGTGTACTACGATGACAAGTGGCGAAATGATAGACCACACATATACAAGTGTCGAGTTACAAATGAAACAAACTCGGGGTTGTGAGGTCTATCGTGGAGCGACGCATGTGGGGTCACGTCGTGAGCGGTCAGATGGAGAAGCTCCGCTGAGGAATTGTGGAGCTTTGAAGATCGAAGAGGAAGATGCGAGATTCATCTGTATAAAGCTGCATGTTTCTCGATGTGTTGAGAAGTGGACCGAAAAGTTGTGAGACTTCTGTAGTTGATTCTCGAAAGTGGTCAAAATTGCAACAAAGTGCAGGAAGGTTCGCCGGAGGGCAAGGGAAGTTGGAAGAATTTCCCTAAAAAATTGGGGTGAAGATTGAGGTCTCCTTGCCTGGTGGTCTATTTGTGTAATGAAGGAAATGCCCACTTGAAAAGATTAAGGACTTGTGAACGTTTGGTACGTAAAATACAGTATGAATTTTTATAGATTAAATTATAATTAAAAGTATAAAATCTGTTAATTTGATGTTTTTTTCTCTTTATATACCTTTGATTCGACCATCTTATGTCGATCATCCATCGTGACTTTGTCTTTGACCACCAACCGTAACTTCACTATCACTAATAATACATATTGTATTTATTTTGTCATGGTTTCGATTTTTACAACATTTATTTACGATTTTTCACTTAGATTTGACATTTTAGATTTTGGTGGAACGTAAGCTGTTGTCGGGTATGTAGGTTCAGCTATCTGGTTCTCGCTAGTTAGTCT
>SZWC01003934.1:154450-156950 GCA_023375785.1 Penium margaritaceum | reverse complement strand
TGCGTGCGTGCGTGCGTGCGTGCGTGCGTACGTGCGTGCGTGCGTGCGTGCGTGCGTGCGTACGTGCGTGCGTGCGTGCGTGCGTGCGTGCGTACGTGCGTGCGTGCGTGCGTGCGTGCGTGCGTACGTGCGTGCGTGCGTGCGTGCGTGCGTGCGTACGTGCGTGCGTGCGTGCGTGCGTGCGTGCGTACGTGCGTGCGTGCGTGCGTGCGTGCGTGCGTACGTGCGTGCGTGCGTGCGTGCGTGCGTGCGTACGTGCGTGCGTGCGTGCGTGCGTGCGTGCGTACGTGCGTGCGTGCGTGCGTGCGTGCGTGCGTACGTGCGTGCGTGCGTGCGTGCGTGCGTGCGTACGTGCGTGCGTGCGTGCGTGCGTGCGTGCGTACGTGCGTGCGTGCGTGCGTGCGTGCGTGCGTACGTGCGTGCGTGCGTGCGTGCGTGCGTGCGTACGTGCGTGCGTGCGTGCGTGCGTGCGTGCGTACGTGCGTGCGTGCGTGCGTGCGTGCGTGCGTACGTGCGTGCGTGCGTGCGTGCGTGCGTGCGTACGTGCGTGCGTGCGTGCGTGCGTGCGTGCGTACGTGCGTGCGTGCGTGCGTGCGTGCGTGCGTACGTGCGTGCGTGCGTGCGTGCGTGCGTGCGTACGTGCGTGCGTGCGTGCGTGCGTGCGTGCGTACGTGCGTGCGTGCGTGCGTGCGTGCGTGCGTACGTGCGTGCGTGCGTGCGTGCGTGCGTGCGTACGTGCGTGCGTGCGTGCGTGCGTGCGTGCGTACGTGCGTGCGTGCGTGCGTGCGTGCGTGCGTACGTGCGTGCGTGCGTGCGTGCGTGCGTGCGTACGTGCGTGCGTGCGTGCGTGCGTGCGTGCGTACGTGCGTGCGTGCGTGCGTGCGTGCGTGCGTACGTGCGTGCGTGCGTGCGTGCGTGCGTGCGTACGTGCGTGCGTGCGTGCGTGCGTGCGTGCGTACGTGCGTGCGTGCGTGCGTGCGTGCGTGCGTACGTGCGTGCGTGCGTGCGTGCGTGCGTGCGTACGTGCGTGCGTGCGTGCGTGCGTGCGTGCGTACGTGCGTGCGTGCGTGCGTGCGTGCGTGCGTGTGTGTGTGTGTGTGTGTGTGTGTGTGTGTGTGTGTGTGTGTGTGTGTGTGTGCTCGATGCCCCCCACTTGTTCCCTTCTCTCCACCTGTTCTCCTCTCAACGCTCTTCCCTACCTCTTCCCAAGTCTTGCTTCCTCTTTCTTCTCTTGCCCCTGCCTCCCTCCTATCGTTTATCCCGCACTCCTTCCCTCTCTATCCCGCACTCCCTCACTCCCTCCGTCTCTTTTCCTCTCTCCCTCGCTCACTCCTCTTGGTAACTTGTTCACTCTTCATTGTCATCGTTGTGGTCGTTGATGCCAGATTTCTTGCTGTCCTCACCAAAGTTACTGTTGCTGCTGTGGTAACAATCGCACGCAGACTTCGCTCTCATGGATTGCAATGCCTGTGCAAAGTCATCGTGATTGTTTGTACCGTCCTTGCCATTGCTGTCGTCAGTGGCTGCGGAAGCAATGGTGACGTTGTCTGTCGTAGTCATCGTAGTCGCAGTTGTAGTTGTAGTCGTAGTCGTAGTCGTCGTTGTCATCATCATCGCCGTCGTTGTCATCATCGCTTTGCCATCGTTGTCATCCTCGTCTTCGTCGTCGTCGTCGTTGTCGTCGTCGTCGTTGCTGTCGTCGTCGTTGCCGCCGCCGCCGTCGTCGTCGTCGTCGTCGTCGTCGTCGTCGTCGTCGTTGTCGTCGTAGTTGTCTTCAGCATCGGTGCAGGTCGCGGCGGTGGTGGCGGCCTCGTCGTTGTCATTGTCGATGGCGTCTCCGTCTTCATCGTCACCAGCGGCTTTGCCTTCATCGTCGCGGCCGCTGCTGCTGTTGCTGCAGCTGCCACCGCTGCCGCAGTCACTGTCGTTTGTATCCACTGCCGTCATCCTCTCCACAGCCACCTCCGCTGCTGTTGCTGCAATCATCGATGTTGACACCATCCTTGTGTCTGAACTCCGTGTCTGTGTATTTCACTGTGGGACATGTGTCTGTGTGTGTGACGGAGGACGTGTGGTGCAGACAACATGGGCGAGGACTGTCCCATCTTCCACAACCTATTTGAATTCTGTCAAACATACTCTGGCGCTACCATCGGTGAGCACTGCCTGGTGAGACTCTCTCAACTCGTGCCTCGTGTTGTGTTGCTACTCATGCCTCTTGCTGTGTTGCTACTCTTGTCTTGTGTTGTGTTGCACACGTCCGCTCGTCTGTTCTACATCTCATATTGTTGTTTTCACATTCTTTTTGTCACGGCGTTGTTGTTGTCACGTTGCTATGCTATTGTTGCCACGCTGTTATTGTTGTTGCATTGTTGTTGTTGTTGTTGTTGTTGTTGTTGTTGTTGTTGTTGTTGTTGTTGTTGTTGTTGTTGTTGTTGTTGTTGTCGTTGTCGTTGTCGTTGTCGTTGTCGTTGTCGTTGTCGTTGTCGTTGTCGTTGTC
>SZWC01003934.1:84079-111247 GCA_023375785.1 Penium margaritaceum | reverse complement strand
TATGAACAGAACGGACATTCGTGACATGACCAAGTACCACAAAGTCACTACGACGACACGTCATGTGGTGGGTGGCACCGGAATCGATGATCCAAGTGCCACCGGAGTCACGACTGGTGGACGTCACTATACAACGAGCAATGGAACACTCGGCATCATCGGGACGCTGAGCCGTCAGTGGGAAGGAACGACGTACATCACAAAGGTGAGACTCATGAATCCAGTCAGTGCATTCAGGCCCGTCATCATCACATGCGGACTGTGCTCCCCCACACGTGTCATCACGAGTCACGAGGACGGACGAACAAGCAGTCTGTGACCCACTCGACGATGACAACACACTCGCATCACCTTGAAAGCGAAGCGCCAGAAGATGACAGAGCTCGGCGATGGTGCGGTCACGTGGGTCTGGATCACTGCTGCTCGCCGGTGAGGATAGAGGAACAGCTGCGGTTGTGGTCGCCGCACGTCCAGAGGAGTGTGCGGTCGACGTGCCGGACGTCGTGCGGGCAACATGGGCAGCCTGAAGTCCGCGAGTGATGGGCTCCCAGTCAAGCGGCTGTTGGCACTCAGTGTAGCGATGGGCACCTCCACAGTTGTAGCAATGCACGGAACGGCCACTACTACCACTGGATGATGACTTCTGCTGACCCGATCCGCGCTTCCTATTCTTCTTCTTCCCCTGGGTGGCTGCGCCAACGCCCTGCGTCTGCGTGGGTGTAGACGGGGTCGAAGAGGAGGAGGAAGATGAGGTCGTGATGGAGGTAGATGAGGTTGACTGCAAGAGGGAAGATGGTGGTGAGGCGAGGACTGCTGCAGCGAGGGAAGTCTCCTGATGTGCTACTACTGCCTCGCGGGCCGACGTCACCTGGAGGAAAACCTGGTGGGCCCAAGGGAGCAGCTGCAGGGTGATTGAGAAAGGCTCAAGAGCAGCGTCGCTGTACCGTGTGAATATGTCGGTGAACTCAAGGCGAACTCCGAGCATGATCGTCCAAAGTGCCCACAACTGTATGCCCCCTGAGGTCCCCAGACGCGTGTAGATACGCATGGCGTGTCGCTAGTAAACCGCCGCAGGCTCCGCTTGTCCCTGAAGGAGCGAGTGGAAAGCACGAATGTGTGACGCACGCGTGGCGTCCGTCTCTGCGGCCAGTAGGGACAATGCCTAATCCCAGCCTCCACGCGGATCTGCTCCGGTGCCTGTGCCAGCCTCATCAAGGAAGGGGCGGAAGTCAACGACAGTCTCACGTGGCATGGCGTAGAGAAGTCCTCGCATGGCCCTGGCTGCTGTCAGCACCTGTGCTGGATCTGTAGGCTGGTATGGGCTGTGGTAGTAAGGCCACACTCCCTCGAAAGTGGCCCACGCCTGAAACAGGATCTCCCAGCAGTCAAATCCATCCTCGCTGATGTACCGTGGAGGTGGTGCCTCAAAGTCCTTTGGCTGCCGCNCTCCGGTGCCTGTGCCAGCCTCATCAAGGAAGGGGCGGAAGTCAACGACAGTCTCACGTGGCATGGCGTAGAGAAGTCCTCGCATGGCCCTGGCTGCTGTCAGCACCTGTGCTGGATCTGTAGGCTGGTATGGGCTGTGGTAGTAAGGCCACACTCCCTCGAAAGTGGCCCACGCCTGAAACAGGATCTCCCAGCAGTCAAATCCATCCTCGCTGATGTACCGTGGAGGTGGTGCCTCAAAGTCCTTTGGCTGCCGCTCCGTGGGGAGAGCAACCGCAGGCTGAGGAGGGCGATTGACGGGGAAAACTCCTGGAAGGGGGTGATCACCGGGGAAGTCAGGTGACGGTCGTATCGGGGACACGGGTGGAGGTCGGATACCCGTCTGTAGCTGACGGAGGCGCTTCTGTAGGAGACAAATATCTTGCTCCTGCGAGTCATTCTCGAAGCCTGGCATGAATGGCTCGTCATCAAGGAGGTCCGCAAGTGGTGGAGAAACCACACAAGGAGGTGAAGCAGGCGGAGCACCTGTCACGGGCACCTGTGCCGAGTGCTGGGTGGAGGCCACAACGCTGGCAGCTCCCTCAGAAATCCGCGAAGAAGCCGTGGACTGAGCGCGCAGGAGCTCAGTCAGCGTGCGGATCACGTCAGTCTACTCTCGTTGCAGACGACGCATCTCCTCCTGCTGGCTGCGCAGGTCCGCAATGGCCTACGAGCGAGGACTCAATACCCTTGAAGAAGAGGAGGAGGGATCACCTGGTCCCTTGTCCTTGTCGTCGGGCGAACTCATGTCGCCGCTCATTATGGGACAACAGATCAAGTTTGCCAGAGTTCAAAACCGTTTGCGTTTCTCAGGAAGGTGAAACGCTGGCAACTTTTGACTTTCCGGGTAAAAATTTTGCTAAGTGTTATGCTGACATCAGCAAGTGGCTGCTGACGTCAGCACGACCTGATGACGTCAGTAATAAAAAATTGCTACCATCAGCTCGTCTTCTCCTCTTTTTTTTCTTTTGTCAAGGTTTTGCCGCGCATGGAGCCGCTTTGTGGTGGCGCGCGACATCCCCGCGGAAGCTACGCAGCAGCTTCCGCCTAGCTGTTGCTATAGCTCTGCTGTCAGCTGCAGCAGCAGCTGCGTAGCTGCGTGTGCAGCGGTGGCAGCAGCGGCTGCGCTGCTGCTGCTGCTGCTACGCGCGGTGGCTATTGCTGTGCGCTGCGGCTGCTACTGGCTGCCGCTGCCGCGCGCTACTACTGGCTGCCGCCGCCGCGCGCTCCTGCTGCTACCACTACTACCGCCGTGACTACCACTGCTCCTGCTGTGCCACTGCCGCTACTGCGCTGCTGCTACCAACACTGCTGTTGCCGCTGCTACCACGCTACTATAGCGGCCGCTGTTGCTACGCTGCTGCTACGCTGCTGCCGCCGCCGCCTCTGCTGCTGCTGTTATGCTATTGCGGCTGTGGGAGGGCGGCTGCACGCACCGTAGTCGCCACGCACCTTTGCGTGGCGGTACACATCGCTGCTGCTGCCTCTGCAGTTGCGATCTCACGTGGTGGGTGGAGTACGTTGACGGCGACCGGCCGTCTCCAACAGATCCCAGAAACGCTGCTGCAGTGGTGACTCTCACTGCTGCTACTCTGCTGCGTCTCTACTGCGCAGCTCAGTGAGAACTGTCTCACTGCTCTGATACCAAGAGAAAGTGCGTAGAAGCTTCCTAGCAACACAGCCGCTGACCGGGCGTCAGTGCCTGGTCAGACTGTGACGACAGTCACAGGTCGTACACACAACGGCAAGGGTTTGGCTAGGAGACACAAGACACAGTGTCAGAATGCTTTCGTATAGCATATGCAGAGAGGAATGACAACTGATAGGTCCAGGGCATAAATACCTGCCGCGGCGCACGGCGGGTGTTGCACGCGGCAGTCCAAGAGCTGTCCTAAAACCGGCCCAAAACCATTGTTTTGGCCGCAACTTTGCGCACACATGTCAGAACCCTACGCCGTCTGAACCTAGACGTGCAGAATCAAAAGACGGACGAAGCGACTGGTCACATGCATGCATCCATCGACTGTCAGCGAGCATACAATGCAAAAACATGCAAATAGGCCTCATGGCCAGTCCGCCGAGAGGCGCCTGCAAGACGTAGAAGGCACAGCAACGAGTCCCGGTGGCATGTGGGGCTCTGGAACAGTGGTCGGTCAGCTCCAAGCGGGTAGTCCGCCGCCTGTCGTCGCGCCGGTGTCACCAGGGCCGCCTGCCTCAGGGATCTGCACGAGTATGGACACGGCCGAGTGGTCATAGTAAATTGTACAGGAACGGCACAAAGCACAACAGTATGGATACAATAAACGTGTGGAAGGTAGTCCATGGAACAAACCCATGTGTGAAAATGGGTAAAATACAACCATTTTTAAAGAATATTGATTTCAAAATGTTGATTTGCACAAGTGATTCCAAACAATGTTTTCCAGAGGTCACATTTGAATGTACTTTGGGAAGAGTACAAGCATAATAACAATTATATCAAACGAAACAAAAACATTACACATAAAGTTGAGATGAAGTGGACTCTTTACATTATGTTTTTCCCTACTTTTGTCTTCCAAACTCTTTTGGTTTCACTTATAGCCAACTTTGCAAAGCTTACTACGTAACCCTGTGCACCTTAGTGCAACATTGGATGCTTTTTTTTCATCGCCAGACATTGGCCATAGTCTTTCACGTATATCACAATCACGCGACGATGGATGCCCACAGTCACATTATGTGCTTGTTCGCAACCAGAACGAGCAAAAACTCCTTCGAATGGACCTATCGACCCTGTGCGTACTCACCCGTTCAAGGAATTTTTCACTCATTCGTTACGTGAATGAGCGAAAGAGTCCTGTTCACTTTACTCTGTTCACTTCAGTTTGCTACGATGTTAAAAACAAAAGAGCGAGGTGTGATGAGTAATTTCATTTGAGAAATCTCTCCCTCACGAAAATGAAGTCGATGTTGACTCAACGAACATATTTGCATCTTAAATATGGACGGAGTTATTTTGTGTCCATCGTTGCGATCGATGTTGGTTTTCGTGCATCTCTCATTATACTCTGTTGTGTCCTCTCGGCTTGTGTACATTGGTGTGCAGATGACATGCGGCGGGACTCGACGCTGCTGCACTGTCGCTTGGTGGATTCGACGCACGTTGAGGCCCACTCACCATTCGCTGGAGCCTCCTCCTTGTGAACGATGCATAGATTACATATGGATATGCACACAAATTCAAATGCATATAGCTAAATCTCACTCAAATACTTGTAGTATGTGTACGAGTTAGTTAAGTGGAGTAGTGCACTAAGTTGTAGAGTAAGAAGTTTAATGTTATCCAACAACACGATGGCCGCCCTAGATGTTGTATACTTTGGAAGCACAGGCGTGCTTTAGATACTAGATAAGGTCCAAATGCTGAAGGTAACATGTGGAGAGATGGCTGGATGAGCTTTGAGCAAAATTTGGAGTGCGTGATGGTTAACATTATGTGATGACAAACAAAAGACAGAATCAAATGTGCGTACTCATCAAGTGGTTCTAATAGACCTCTGAAGATGCCCCTTGTCAAACAAGTTTCAAAGAAAACCATAACTATTTGAGAAGTTGCATAACCACCTAAACCAGCAAAACGATCACTTTGTGGATGTATGGGTACATGCAAGTTGAAGGTTTAATAGAAGCTAGTCATTCCTTTGCTACTGAAGGATCATCCCAAAGTTGTGCGTTAACAAGAGGTGGAAGGTGCATAAATTGTTGAAGAATCACTAGCCATTTTGACACATGACAAATCACAAGTAGCCTTTTCATACTAAAGATATGAACCAAGCGACTTCAAGGAAATATCCTTAGGGTGTTATGCTATCCAAAGAGGGATTTATGACCAAGTGAGTTGGATCCAAAGAATGTATTTCTCAACACTTGGATCCATAACTCTCTATTGGACCATAATGTTATGAACTGTGACCACACAATAACCCAACATAATGTTTTGCTTTCATTATAGTTGAAACATGTCGCTGAGATTTGTCGATAATTTGATGTATGTAGCTACCTATCTGATTTTCACCACTTAAGTGGTTTTAAAAGGACTAAGCCTTTCGCCATTTCCTCCAAAACAAGAATAATCGGACAAAACTCTGCATAATTATTTTGCAAACACTTTACATAAACGTTTTTCCTTTTACAAACTTTTATTACATATTTCCATACGTTTTATAAAGGCAAACTAAATCATTTTACCGAATTCCACAACAGATAGGAGGCATTTAAGAACCATTTCTTCGGTTCCATGTGATTTTTCAACATGTATTCATGACATCAAACAATCATTAACTTTTTTCATTTTAGGCAAGAATCTAATTTTACTTTTTCTTCCAATTTAAAATTCATCATTTGTGTTTTTTAGGCAAGACTAGTTTATGATACCAATTGGAACATGTATCACGTGGTTCATGTTACGTCTTAAAACAACATCTATCATTAGCATGTGGCCGGATTTTGCAGTTCACCGTGAAGGTAGGTTTTCATTTAAGCGGTATAAGGGAGTTGCGCGTGGACATAATGGATTGATATCATGTGACTTATCATGACTAGTCGAGGGGTGACCAACCTCAAAGCCATTCAATGAGAACATGGACTTAGCCTAATGCACATAACATGAGTTGTACATGCTATTGACCTAATGTAAATGCTTTAAATGTCAAACACTAAAAAATTAATTGTATTTTATGTATGTGTGATATGTTTTGACCCTTAACTTCTGGCTTCAATTGCTGAATAAAATTTTTTGCAAACTCGTGGTTGCACTGTAATGAATACCCTAACTTCATTCTTACATAGTTTTGTGGGACACTTCTTTTACGTAGATTGCTTTTCAAATGGTAAGCATGTTGATGGATCCTTGCGTTTTTACAAGAATGAACTACTTCAAATGGTTTCAATGTTCTTCAATGAAACAAATCCATGTAGTCATGCTTTGGTATGAATGAGAATTGTAATTCTACTACTATTGCGGAATTTAGAATAGAAAATTACTTGTTATACTTGAAGTTGAAATAAATCAGAATCATTCAAACCTTTATGATTTTCAACATTCTCTTAATCACACATGTGATTTTGATAGCATATGATTTCATCTAACATCAAAATTAGGAACCTTCTCTCTTTTTTACAAGAAACGATATTTTTTTCACGCAACGCTTCTATCTCCGTATCAAATGAAATTTTATCAAAATATTTTTTATTTAGAAAAATGTTTTTATGGAGTCATTATCACATTATTTGAATTATTCAATGTGCTTAATAATTTCTTACACATTCTTCTTCCCTTTGAAACATAAAATGTTTAGTTTTTCTAATGTTGAAGGTGTTCCATAATTACTTTAAATACATGATGTTTACGAAAGGATTTTAAAATATGTTTTATCGTATGAACTTCTCGCCTAAAGAGGAGGAGCTAGGTTTTGCCTCACGTCATTTTTTTATTGAGAAAGACGAACCTAAGAATTGACGACATGACTGCACAGTATTGTTGTAAATGTGAAACATTGGCATCTATGGATTTTATGGTTTTTTTCTTGCTGCCTTACATTCGGAAACATTGATATCTTTTGTCTCTCTTTTAGCAATAACCTTGTCCATTTCTACTTTCTCCGATCTTGACTCCGCAAGAAATCAATCCCATTTCTTGTAACTATAGAGAATCTATTGAATGATCACATTAAAATCTATAATTTCATCCCTTTCCTTCTGAATTGGTTTCTTCATGAGGTCTTACTTCATTAGTGTAATCACAGAAAAAAACAAGATTTGTAGGAAAAAAAAGACATCTATGGACTCTTCTCAAAAGCAAAACTCATGCAGAAAATTAGAAAACATCAAGAAATTATTTTTAATTTCTGTTTTATTGAGATCTTTTGGCCAAATGTTATTGTTTATCACCTCTTTTCATGGTTCTTGTTTAGAGAAACCAAGCAACACATGTGCCCGCTTTACATGAATATTTTTGCTTTGACATTGTAGCAATATCACATGAAGTATGGAACGTAATTATTGCTCAAGTAAATGATTTTTTACTACTTAATTTTTTTCCTCAAATTTTACCTTTGACAAGTTTATTCTTGTGTTGACATTGGCTTGGCGTTTCAATACGAGTATGTATGAAACTAAAGAACCGGTTGTCCCTTTTCAAGCATGTTCAAACCTTCATGGAATTCCAATATTGGAAAAAACTGGCTTGAATTCTTGTTTAATGCTTTAATGTCAAATGTTGACGATTTAATAGAGAACGTGGAACATGTTTTGTTTTGAATAGCGTTTTTAAAGCCAAATGTTTGCAAACAAGCAAAAACTGAATAATCATTTCATTAATCAACTTGGGCGGTCAGAAGCTGGTCATGGGTGCCGCCCGTTTTCAGCAGTTGTTATTGGCTGCAAGTGGTTGACCCGCGTAATTAAGCTGCTGCCGAAGCTGGAATTGTGGCCAGGTTCTGTCACACCAAAGTGTCCTGGCGTCGAGGCTCCCAACACCTCCGCGGCGCCCGTCCCTCCGCCACCAGCGGTGACGTTGGAAAGCATTCCAACGTCAACACTGTTCCAAGCGACGCATCTCTGAGTGCAACCATGCCGAATCAGACGCACGTGGATAAAAAATCGGACCCAACCACGGTCAGACAACCTGAAAGACATAAACACCAGCATGAATGCAGGGAACCGAAAGCGGTTACACAACATGTCAACAAATAGAGATCACATAAAACGGGAATATTTTTTCTAACCTAGGTCTCAACATAACGAGAAACAACTAAGCATCTAGATATGCTAAACGCTCAGAACAACTAAACAGTGTATGTACTCATGTTCAACGGAAACAATTGGAAGATTATTGGGTTGAAACTTCAGAATAGGATAACCATGAAAATGATTTTGAGTTTTGGAAATCTGTCCGTTGAAAAAAGAAAACATACATCAATGATTTGCTCCAATTCCAAAGGGAAATGGTGACCAACTTCAGAACACAAAAGGATGTACCCGTTGTTCTAACCACGTGAAATTAAAAGCTGAGGAGAAAAATCCAAAACAAGGCATAACTATAGGGAGGACTAAAAAGGTTCAAAAATGATATCAAACACTTTAAAGGGGAGGTGTGTGTTGTAATGTAGGACGTTCCATTTTGTACAAAACAGAGCTAGGTTATTTTAGATTCAAAGAACCATTTTCCATTTAGATTCCAATTGAAATCCAGAGAAAGCGAATTATTCTAATTTTTAACGAAAGAGAGAAAATCATCCAACTATCATAAATCAGTTTTCTTGAATCCTTCAAATGGTACTCTCCACGTTTTAACTCATTTTCTTTTGTTTAGGCACATAGCCGACACCAAAATCAAATCATTGATGGGTCAATCGTTCATTATTGACAAATTCCTTTCAAATCAAAAACAAAATAGATTAAACAAAATAATCAAAAACTGAATTTTTCAATGGAAAAAAATGTTTTTCATGTGGCCCTCTCACTTTATTAAACATCTCACAGTAAATATGTAATAATTCAATGTGTAAGAAGTAAGGCAGCCAAATAAACTAGACAAGTCAATTGTTTCCATGCCCATGAAAATCTATGACAAAAACCTAAACTACATCATTATGAGGTGATGAATCCATCGTTAGGTATTGAAGATCTAACCAGGCATTCAACTGACTTGTAAGGGTATTCTACACCTTCATAATGGCATATAGGAAGTTCTCAAAGAAAAATTTTCATTTTCATGTTCTTACTCTTTGTATCCAACAATAAACATGATATGTATGCATCACTCCAATTAGTCAAAACCTCATCCATGAGTTTTAAGGGCTCTCGTAGAAACCAAAACATTGTATGAGAGCCAAGAAAAAAATTCTAAGAAAGTTGACAGATAACTCTACCTCCAAATTTCATCATTCAGTGTTTATGAATGTACATACTTCTTATTGTGCTCAGAAGAGAGGTGGTTCAAAGTTGGAGACGAGGTTTAATACTTTTCACTAAAGTGCAGTTGTTTGGGCATTTTGCAGAAGCGTAAATTACACTTCCTTATCCTAACTTCTCAGACTCGACGATGTATATGCAATATGTTGTGCAAGAAAATGAGGTTCGGTCAAGTCGTCAAGGTTTTTAGTGGTTCACATGACGCAACGTTGTGTCCTAGTTTTTTGGGTCAAGAAGTCCCTCTTCAAGACCAAATCTCTAGATTTGCAATGTTTGTCAAAGAATTTTAAAAGGACCTCGTCCACAGTCTGAAAAGGCTTAGGGATGTCAAGAATATGTTTTGGCGAAGTCCGAATGTGACCTCAAAGTAGTCGTCAATAAGCAAGGATTCCGGTGTATTCTAGAAAATTCCCTTTGAGAGCGGAAAAACATTGTCGCGACTAAGTCGCAGTGTAGGTTCAAAGTGACAGAGCAAAATTTAAGTCACTTCTAGGTTTGGGCCCTATTTGTTCCATTGGCATGACACTTCACCCCCTTCTAGTCCCGACGCCCCGACGAATTACATGCGTGTGGCCAAATTTAGACGATTGATATCAATGAGTTGATTAACGTTAAGGAGTTGGCTATATGGAACCATTTTATTAGTGCTACGTTATAGTATTCCCATTTAACTTGGTACTATTCTTTGACTCCTCGTTGGCAAAAATTGAGAATTTCATCACCATACTCCTGGTTGCCGCTCGCGCTCATGGGCGGGATAGCACGTACCACACATTTAAGAAAATTGTTGGCTAGATAGATGTACTGTTGAAGTTTGCTGAAGTGGAAGACTGAGTGTACCTCCAAATTGTGAGGTAGTTGGAGCTTTACGAAGACTAGAGTGCACATCCCCAAGATGATGGAAGGTCCTAACCACCGAGGTTTAAGCTTTTGTTTCCTTGATGTGCAAAGTTTGAAAATCACATAGTTGAGCAAAAAATTCTCCCCAGTCTTAACCTCTGCATTTTGCCGATATTTATCAGCTTTCCGCTTCAAAGCTCCTTCATTCATTCTAAGGGTTTGACATGTTTTCTCCTAGATTGCGCAAAATTCTTGCGAATGTACGTCAACGGTATCATTGTTGCTCTTGACATGTAAGTCAATCGGGGTGGTTGATTTTGCATAATAAACCACCCCATTGCAATAGATTTTAATGATGTATATGCAAACTCCTATACTGGTAGCTTGACTCCCTAATTAGTGCTCTAAGGTTCGCACAGATTTTGGAGAAGTTGTTTCAGCATTTGGTTGGTTCGCTTAGTTTGTCCACCGCTTTGCAAATGGAACGCCATTGAAAGTAGAAGTTGGCTCCCATGTCCTTGCATCAAATTTTGCCAATAAAAACTACTAAATTGTGCATCTTGATCAATCGTGACCGACTGCGAGACCTCATGAAGTCGGACAATTTGGTTAAAGAACAATTGTGATTTTCCTTTCTTGGTTACATCTGTAGAGGTAGAGATGAAATGCTCTATCTTAAAAAATGTGTCAATAATAGCGAGTATGACGTTGAAACCTTCTAGAGTGACAATAAATCATATCACAAAGTCCTTGGAGATGTCGGTCCAATTTTTTGTTTTCTATTAGCAATGGTTGAAGTACACGAAGGGGTTGGTGCGTTGACTTTTGTGTGTTGGCAAACTTTGAATAGATTCTAGAATTTTGCGACGCCAACCACCATCACGTCCCACCAATAATGCTTTGTGAGGTTTTTAAGAGTTTTTTCACCTTTAAAATGTCCTCCTTGACCTTCATTATGGCAATCTTTCAGAAGCATACATCGTATCTCCACAAATTTGGGGACAACTTCATTTTTTTGTATTATGCACCAATAGGAGCCTACAAAGTGGAACTGTACCATGTTACAGACGTAGTGGTCCTTGTAGCGATGTGATAATTACTTTGCCATGTACGCTTCTCCTTGAATCCGTAATGCGTTGACCTCCACAAGATCGAGCCAGTGGCTTAGCGCGTTTGTTTAATTTGTCTTCCAAGACTTTTTCTCCATATCGTAGTCAAAGTGAGATTCAAGAAATCCAACCCTGAAGTTTGCCTCAATGGTTAATCATCCCTCTTTCATACACTTAGTGACCTATGTATACTAATCCTCCATTATGTTTTCTTCTTGGAACTTTACTAACATATATACAAACATTGCATCACTTGTTCATTAATGAACATATACAACATTGTTTTGAGAGAAAAACATAATCATTCATGGTGAACTTTAATTCATCATTCCATGTTGTTTCAAAGATGTATTCAATTATTTTAAGGTCACATATTTTTTTCCTATGAATATCTTGAGGGTGTATTTGTCCTACATATTATGTGATCAAGATCTACAGACGGGACGGCGTTTGTAGGCAAATATGACATGTAGTTGTCTCTCTAAAAACTCCTAAGTGCCGTAAGCATAATTTTCTAGTATTCCATTGTCCCCCCCTCCTTCAATACATCACAAGTGTACTTGGGCAGTGTATTGTGGGATGTATCTTGCATACACAAAAAAGGGTAAACAAATGTGTTTGCACATTTGTGTACAAAATCAAACCCCTCTAGATACACTATCCGATACACCCCCACCCTAATATACGTGCACTTTGGGGGGGAGGGATATCCCCACCCCTTCTTTAAAAACTGTGAAGTTTATCCGGCAATTGTATATATAATTATAGCCGATAAACAACAAAAAGAATATACATGTGTATTCTTTTGTAACTTCATGAAAATCAATGGGGAGCTTTGATCTAGGTCGTGGACAGTATTTCAAAAAGCAATTAGAAACAACATAATTACGCACAATACTTACCATGGGCACTTTATGAGTTGTGAAACATCCCTCTGACTAGTAGTGCCCCCTCCCCCTCCCCCACATCCCTCTCCAAGCACCACAAGTGTATTGAGGAAGTGTATTGGGGGATGTATCTTGCATACCGAAAAACTTTTACACAAATGCATTTGTACACTTTTGGTGCCCCAAATGTAGTCCCTCGATGGGTAGTCATCCCCCCCTCTAGATATTATGAGTGTATAGCGGGTGTACTGGGGGTGTATCTTTCATTTGCTAAACTATGTACACAAGTGTATTTGTACACTTATGTACAACGAAGACGCCCCATCAGATACACGACCCAATACATTCCAAAAATACACTTTAACTTCAAGGGGGGGGAGGAGGAGGGGGGGACAAGGTGTCCTGATCCCATTAAGAATTGCAAAGAGTATCTTGTGAGTGCATTGATAAGTGTAGCATATAGACAAGTGAAAGAATACACAAATTAAATCTTTTGAAAAGACATGATAGTAGATACAAAGCGTTGATCTAGATATCTTTAAATAATCTGGAAAAACAAAATTTCACTACATGTTCACGTGTATCTTTTGCCATGGGTACTCTGCGAGCAATGAAACTTCACTCCAAAGGGTAGTCCACCCCTTTCCCCTCAGATACTTTGAGTGTATTGGGCGATAGTATTGGGGGGTGTATCTTGCATCCACTGAATGTACACGATTCTAATTTTACACTTGTGTACAAAGTCAAACCCCCTCAAGATGTACAACCTTATACACTCCCCAAATACACTTTGACTTCGAGGGCGGGGTGGGGACAAGTGAACCCCACCCCCCTAAATAACTGTTAAGTGTATGTGGTGATTGTATCCGTAAGTGTAGTAAGAGAACAACTGAATGAATGCACAAGTGTATTATTTTTTAAGGACATAAAAGAAGATACGGAACGTTGTACACTCATTATCGAGTGTGTGGATTTGAGGTTATTCGGCGTAAATGGGCCCTGGTTCCGTTCCGTCTTCAAGTAACTAAGGACATGGTGGTTCGTTCAAACCACACATTTGCGGCACTCGTAATAACGGAGCCAGTTTTGAAGGCATGGATAATGGCAAGCATTATTTTCTCGTGAACACCATAGTTCAGCTCCGCCATGTGAAGCTTTCGCAACATGTATGCGATGGGTTTCTTTCCTCCAATTTTGTCTTATTAGAGGATGGATCCTATTACACAATCAAAGGCATTTGTGGCCATGATCAAGTCGACCATCACATTTGCCCATTGTAAGGTTGGCGTCGTAGTTAGAGCTCAACATGAAAACATAATTGCTTCTTATTCCATGACGCTCCTATTTTGCTTTCAATTATTTAGAGTGAAGTCAAAAAGGGGCAGAAAGATTTGGGCATAATCCTTCACAAACCAACAATAAGGTTTGCAAAAATCAAGAATAACTTGTATGTCACATGCTTTAGTTTAGGCTGCCTAGTCCACCACCGTGGATATCTTTTTTGAATACATAAACATCCATCCACTGTTGATGATTTTGCCGGGAAACTCTATTGAGCTTTGACTGAAGTCACACTTTTAATCATTTCTCATAGAACTTCTCCCATTCCATGTTCTGAAGCACTTTTGAAAGATGTCGTCAATGGTCCACTTGGGTTCAGCAATAGACAAGGATGTCATCAAGCTATACCACAATAAAGTCGTCAAGGTGTGGGAAAACAATGAGATCATATTGTTGCCATGAGCTTTCCAGAGCTTTTGTGAGTTAAAATGGCATAACCTTTAACTTCAAGTGCCTATAACACTTTTAAAAAGCTGGTTTTGCAACCTCTTTGACGATGCAAATTTGGTGGTAGCCGCTAAGTAGATCAATTTTGGTCAAACTTCTTGCTCCACGTAGTTTGTGAAAGAGCTTGTCCGCTTAAGGAGGAGGTTAGCGGTTGTTGATTGTGATGTTGTTTAATGTCCGGTAGTTTACACACACCCACTTTTTGCCAGTTTTCTTTTTCAAGAAATGTACTAGTTTGGCATATGGAGAAACAACTGGTCAGATAAACTCTTGAGTCCTCAACTTGTCTAATTGATGCTTGAGCTTCGTGAGTTTGTGATGACACATACGGTAGGTTTCTTGGATGGTTGGTCTACTGCCAAGTTTGAGCTCAATTTCGGAGTCAGTATTGCCTTTGAAAGGGATTTTGCTCATTATCTTGTTGAGAAACGCCTCTTTAATTCTTTCATTAGCGGCACAAACTCCTCTTGTATGTTTGATGACTTTGATGCCGATAAGGATGATGAGGCTGATGAGGCTGATGCATTAGCTTCAATGAATGATTCATTGCTTATAATGTTCAAAACAACGTCTACCAACTATGCAAAGGCCCCTCTCCTTAGAAATCTTTAAACCACGTCAAGAAAGATCAGCATAATTGGTGCCCGTTACGTTATTGTGATTATATGTGTAGCTATTGTGTCACTTTTTGTTTCCTTCTTTTCGCATGTTGTACGTTGGCTAGATTCTGGCTGTTGCACAAGAGGCCAATAATCATTATCTCAACGCGTTCAATATACACATCAATGCTACTCCAATTGACTTGCGTATGCTATGTTGGTTTGAGCCATAAGTGCGCTGATCAACTACTTCAGCATAGCGCAAACGAAACTACAATTTGAGGCTCTAATAAGAACTCACAGATTTTTACCATGAATTCACTTTATGTTGCTCAATTGAGAAGTTCCTCCTAAAAAAAACCAGATGTTCTCTGGTAACTAATCCCTTGAAGGGTGTGAAAGGAGCTTTGTACTGAAGCATGCCCATGAGGATAGTGCATGCCTCCTGGAGCTGAAACTTGTGCAATAATGCATAGGCTTGATGGTCAGGTGGGACCACACCTGACTTAACAAAACGCACGCAGTAGTGTGAGGGCGTCCATTCGGGATCACCTTGCACTGATAATTTGAAGGCACGACTCAGTGTGTCTCTCTCATCACAATGTGGACAACCTACGTGGAGAGTTCTAGTGAAAGCTTCACGGTGACAAAAATCCACGGATCACATGTGATCATGTGGTAGCATCAACAGAGCAGGGACAACGCCTCTGACCGAAGCAGCTTATGGGGAAGTAGCACCATAGAATATGATGAAGCTTTCTTTGGAAAGAAGCTTCCCTATGGCTCAGGCTTAAGCCAATGGTCAACCAAGGTGGAGAGGAATCTTCCACGAAGAGGAAGCTACCCTACAGAGGATGTTTCTTCAAGCCATGGTTCCAGACATCAATTGTTCATCTTTATCTAAAAGGACCGTTAAGATGCAAACATTCCAACTACAATGATCAATGGCTCTTACTGATCCATGGGAAGAAAAAGAATTTTAGGATCACAGACATGGTCATGGATTACACCTACAAATCCACGTGGTGAGTTGTGGTGTTAGAACCACAATTCCGGTGAAACTTCACCGTACACCAAAGGAAGCTTCTATGACCACCACCAAGGCAGTCAACTTGCGAGGGTCGCAAGTATAAAAGGCGGCAGACCTGGCATACTCAACAATCTTCAATATCTCATCTTTAACACATCATCTTCAATGGATGATCTTCAGTAGCCACTCTTCAATGGCTACACAATATCAATTGCAAGGCTCCACGCCTTAGCATTAAAGTACCTGTGACCAAGGAGCTCCCGGAGATCAATCCAAGGCCCTTCCAAGCCTGGCTCTGCATGCAAGCCTGGATGGAGGACACTACTAGAGTTCCCTCCAAGGCCCCTATGAGCGTGGCTCTGCCTGCCAGCCTGGGTGAAGGTTCATGCTGGAGATCCCTCCAAGGCCCCTGTAAGCTAGGCTCTGTTTTCCAACCTAGGATGAGGATGACATGTTTTCTAGTGGAAAGTCTACCCCTACTTGGTGGCCATGCCAAGACTAAGCAAAATCCTTTGACGACTCAGTAAGCCTAGCGGATGCCACTAGCCTGACGAGGAGGTGGCCTTGAAGTCCTGAATGCTTTCCATCACCTGAGATGATGGCTGCGCCGAGACCCTTGCGTGGACGGCCGTGATGGCTTAGCGAGGCGGTGCACCTTAGTTTGGTGCTAAGAGATACGTCTAAGCATGGAGCTAAGCTCTCTTTAGCTGCTATTCGTTGGACAGATCTTATACTTGTACTTTGTACTTTCAACAAGAGTCTATTCCACATATTGACTTCCGCTAAGTTTGCTCGATACACGAAAAGATCCTGGAGCATCAAGGACCCCCTTGCTATAGGATAGGCTTTGTGGTGAGGCAATGGTCGTTCCTGCATGTGCCACCATTGCAAAACCCAACATTCTATTGATACATAAAGTATTGCTCGAGGACCACCTTGTACTTTCTCTTGGGCAGGACTTCAAGATGTTTACGTCACGCAAACCAACGTTCTATTGTTGTAACGGGTTCTTCAATCGACTAGTACAAAGTTTTCAATCAAAGATTTTTCCTTTAAAGTCTCCATGTTCATGCTTCAAGCCCATGTTTTTCACCAATTGATCAAATACAAAACTATGAGATGTTTCTCCATCAAGAAATGCAAACAAGGTTTTTTAGCTTTTGTAATCCGTCACTTGCACTCTCAAGGGAATCACCGGTTGGACGTCTTTGCATCCCTCCTCAAGCATTTGTTTCTCAGGAAACCCTGTATTAGGTGAATGTAGCCATTTGAGCGGCGATCGTTTGACTCTAACTTTTGTGTGGGTGGGAGTTTTGCCAACTTCTCCTATCCTTGGCCATTCTACGACACTTCTCCTCTTATCTTCTATTCATCTACTTCACGACAATCTGCTTTTGCCTCGCGATGTGCTTGATCTTCCCGCAAGACCGTTGCTCAACGGTATCCGCTCCATTGGGGTCATGTTTCCCAAGTTTTACAACTAATTTCCACTAATTTGATGCAATTGATATTTTTTATCCCAGTCGTAGGATTGTTGACCTTTGAATTGAAATCTGCATACTCGCTATAATAAATGGCTATGATGATTTGCACCAAATTATAAGACGCAAGTGCTCTATGGACATCACAGTTAAGGCTACTGTTGTAGTGAAAACAAAGTTCATCCTCTACGAGATGGCTATTGGTGATAATCTCGCAAAAACAAAGTGATTGTTCAGCCATTCAAGAAAGTTGTTTGAGCCATTGTGGCCCCTAATAAACATTTTTTCCCGTTTATCTTGCCAAAGCAAGCGTCAAGTGCCTTAAAGAACTTGCATCAGTTGGATGGGGGAGCAGATGATAATTTTGAAGTCGGGTGAACTAACTCGAGCGACAGTATGAATATGAGATAGTTGTTCAATGAACGCCTCTTGATATCTCAAACTGTAGGATGCCTAATATATCGGCCCTCCACCTTAAATTCATTAGGTTCACCATCTTTCAGCCAGAGTGAACCACAACAGTAGTAAAATACACCTCCAAACTCGTAAGGAAATTCTTAAGTGTCGATACTTAGGAATTTGCTAAATCAAATAATTTACGAAGCCCTCAACAAATTGAGCCCCTCGGATGTGAATTTGATCAAGGAGTACCGCTTCATCCGCATTTGAGACACGAATTTTAACAGCATATTGCTATATTTGTTTGAAACACTTTATTCTTAACCAACTGGCCACTCAGCTTCATAATTTTATCATATGTAACAAATGTATTTATACAGGTCAACAGTGCAGGTGGGACTTGTACATCACACATCTAAGGCTCAAGATAAGTTGCACCACTTGAGGTGCCAGCCTTCATAAAAAAATACCTTGCCTTAAGGCGAAAGGTCTTTTGTGGGGTGCGTTCGGTCATTCCCAATTTCTTTGTCTGTTTTTGCGGCAATCGTAGGGTGCAGTTGTTGCACGTGTCGATATCACCGCAATGTATGCTAACTTGTCATTCATGGAGATGCACATGAAAACACGTGTCAGTCTCGCGTTGATGTAAAAACTTGTCTTGTTCCTAATCCGGACTGATGTGCTCAAATACTAATTGTTATGGTAGGCGAAAGTGAGGTGGTTCATAATTGCAAACGAGGCTTGTTACTTTTCACAAGAGTGGGGTTTATCAAGTATTTTTCATACGTGGAAAATGTACAACGTTATCGTAAATGCTGAAACTTGAAGATGAATATACGATATGCTTATGCAAGAAAATGAGGCACGGTCGAGCCATTCGGGATTTGGGCTGTTTGCATGACTTGACGTCGTATCTTGATTTTTTGGCTTAAGACGTTCCTTGTTGGTTCATCGTGGGGCTTCATGACAATATTCTTGGATTTGCAAGGTTTGTTAAAGTCCTTTGAAGCAACCTTGTCCATAGTCTCAAAACATGAATGGACATTGAGAATGTGTTTTGACAGTTTCTAGAAGTGACTTGAAAGTATGCATCAACGCTTGAGGATTCTTCGGTGGTCTAAACAATTCCTTTTGGGCACAAAAAACCATTACCGCAACTTAGTCGCCATGTATAGCGAGAGCTGCGGAGCAAAACTTAGGTCGCTTCTAGGTTTGGGCCATGTGTGTTCCACTAGCCTAGCAGTAACAATTTTGTGAACTTTCTTCTTCCATTCTGTCATTTTTTAAACTTAAACTCTTAAGTGTTATACACATAACACCTCACCGAACCCTTGATTTTCTTGCATCTACCTCCTCTGCTAATGGTACACATAAAAAACTGTTGTTCTAAATATGAAGACAACAAAGAAAGGAAGACTCCATGTATTTTAATATGGTATAAAATCATTAAGGAATCCCTTGCTTGCATGCAAAGTGAAGAAAGAATAACACAAGGAACACTGTAAACAACATGTTGTGGCAATCTTAAGAGGACCCATCACATTCTTACAGTCCTTCATATCCGATCAGACTAATACAACAGACTACCCATACTTGTAATAGTCCCTCCACTATCATGAGGCCAATGTGGCAACAACAGTTACACCAGAGAATCGGTTGTGGTGAACCATCCTAACACCACACCCATTCCTATGAAAGGTCAAGTACAAGCACATCAATACTGCAACACAACCGTATTTTGAACTAAAGGGACAAAAAGAACACCAAGAAGCATGGTAAAAGAAGCCAACTTGTACCATAAGCAACACAACAATCATACTGCAGAAAAACAAAAGTATACTAACAAAGAACGTTGCGGCATTATCATAATAGTTCCACTAGGGCATCATACATCAAAGTCATGTACAAGAAAAGAAACAAAACACTAAAGAATTGAAAGTGTAGTAATTATCAAGTAAAAAAATCAAATAACTTCTATAAATATGTTTCATAGCTTCTTAAAAGAGTAGAACAGTTGAAAACTATGGAGATTCTTCAGCTATTTTTTAGTATAACGTTGCCCCAACATCAAACATGGAGAAGTGTTTTAACAAGACAAACACATTAAGAGTGGTTCACACAATTGCGTCCCTAACAATGATATTTGGCAGCAAAAACCACCATTTTTTTAACAGGTGTTGGAAACGTCATGCTCTTAACCATTTATGTTTATATTCAGCCAAGGGTGAAACACAACTCAAGAAGGACATGGAACATTGTCATCATTCAAGGGGGTGTTGCATAGTCTCCATCCTCTTGATTTTACCACTATAACTACTCATAAACCGATTCCCTTACACATATATATAAATTAACAAGTCATATCACGTGTGCATTATCAAAACTCCAAATTGTTTGAGTGAGCAATAACTACGTCCACAATAGCATCAACAACTGACTTAGCAACTGCATTAGACACAACATGCATGAATCAGGAGCATCATGCAAAGAAAATACTGAGGACTGCCATGCGTGAACGGCAACATGCGCCACACAGTGATTCAGACCACTACCAAGTTCCCAACCTTCAACAAGATTCATTGACATGGAAGCTACGTGCCTTGGATCGAGAAGATTCCTTCAAGAGGAAGCTACAACCTTGTAACGCAAGCTTCCTCTAGGCATGGACTAGCTAGACAACTTGCCAAGATCCCAATATAAAAGTTATTTAGGGTTAACTGACCTACATTCATGCACTCAAGTGCATGAATATAAAAGCCATTTAAGAAACTTTCACCGCATTGAAAGTTTCTTTTTGACTTCCCCCTCGATTTCAGCAACAACCCCTTTTTCGCCGAATCGAGGGTGAAGTCCGATCGTTCTGACATCAGCTTTGCCGATGTTAGAACGGTGGTCGACGCTCGATCTCGAGGTCATGATGGAGCGACGACTCCCTTTTTTCTACGTCAAACATGCAAACCCCCTCATACAATTTAGGGTTTTCTGTGTTTTGCACGAGAAAAGCCCGTGCAAAACACAAAACCCTACATTGTACGAGGGAATTTGCATGTTTGACGCAAAAAAGGGGTCGTCGCTCCATCGCAATCCAGCGAAAATGCCCTTTTCATTTTTTTCCCACCACGCAAATCCGCGTTCAACCCCTAGTTTGAAGCCCAAACGTCGTTCAAACCCATCCTCCAATTACATTCTGGGGTTTAGGGTTTTGTTTTTGCGTAAGCATCTGCTGGGCCGCACGGTAGAGGGGCCCAGCAAATTCCCTTTCATAGCAGGGGGAGCATCGGACCCCCCATCCAAACCTACCCGCAAACCCCCCTCGAACAGTCACAAACCCCTCGCTCAAGGGATTTGTGATTGTTTGACGACTTCACTGGCGAAGCTCCACCTGCGACATCGTAGAGCCGGGTGAAGTCCGATTTTGCTACCCGAAGTCGGACTTTTGGCCCAGAATCGTGCACTGATCTACGAGTGCACGATTTTGGGTCAATTAACTCAACCTCATAAGAGCACACTACACTTACTCACTCCAGTTGATTCTACAAGTTCACATGCAACTCTAGTAGTAACTCTAGTAACCAAGACAAGTAGTCTGTCTTCACCAGACAACACCTCAAACCAAGACTTTACAATTGCTCTTATCTCAAGACCACTGTAATTTTGGCAGTAGTCTGCCGGTCTGGGCAAGCTGATGCCATACACGACCTGAAAAGCATGACCATCTCACTCTGGTGGCAAGACTACTTGCAAAACTCAAGCTACATCGCTTGAGGTGTATTACTTGACGTTGTCCATCTATGGGCTACGAGTTCCGTCTAGTTTTGAGAGCCCAAAGTTTGTGTCTAACCTCAACTCTGCTTTATAAAGCTACTTTTATCTAAATAGCCGAACAATGTGCAAGTCTCACTCTGTCGACCAAGTGTATTTAGCAATGCTTTGTCAGCCTGGTTTGGAGGTTCTAGAATTTTTCTTCCTTGCTAAAGTTCCCCTCTATCAACTAAGTACACCCAGCAACACTTAGTATGCTTGTTTATACAATTTTGAAGTCTTTTGATGACCTAATAAGTTTGATAGTGCTTGCAAGCATGGAGAGGAGGCTGCCGTGACGACTTAGATAATATTTCACCCGAAAGTACGGTGATCGTGCTTTGACCCTTACAGGGACAACCGTGAATACCTACCAAGGTGTTTTGCCCTTGGATGGAGACGACTGTGTCGAAGCATTGAGCTAAGCTATGTTTCAATGTTTGCACGCACGTTGTCTTGACGTGCACTTGTCCAAAGCACCTCCCATCTTGAGTGCATTTCCTCCTTTACTAGTGTTTCATCTCTCCTTGGACGTCATCCTTGGTTTTAGCATAAGCTTGGCGCTGAGAGACCATTCAGCTTTTGAGAGTTCATGTATAGGATCTGCACATTAATTTTGCTAAAAACATCCTAAAGAATTCAATGTTTGCATAGTTGCCACGTCACACGCTCACCATACCACTGATGAGTGATGACAGATATTGTCATCCTTGGAAGTTTAAGCTGTAACTATTGTCTCTTGGTGACGACATGGATGTGCTGCTCTCATTGCATGATGAGCATGCCTAGATGTCCTTTGGCACATTTACCATGTTTGGTTCTAGGAGCCTGTAGTGAATAAGTCATCGCATATTCTAAAGCAGCAAAGGTGGCTTGTTGTTGTCGAGGATCTCTTTGCACCACAAGCAAACGTTGTTCTTCAGTGTGCAGAAGCGCAAGAATTGGATTGAACCTGTAATTAAAAAGACTATCAAGTACAAGTATAATGATAGCAACAAGTAAGGAATTACGTACTTGAGGAGATTCATGTAAACTAAGGTCGTTGTATGGTGCCATATTAGTTGACACAAAGAGTCGATGATGGCATTCCACCAAAATCACAAAAGACATGTTGTGTCTTGTAAAAACAAAGATACTCCCCAAAACAAGAGGACTCTAAGGGTGGGGAAACATGTGTACAAACATCTTCTCAAGTGGTCTTCCTTCAGGATGAAATTTTTTAAAAATTGCATGAACCATCATTATCTGATAGGCTGATGTCACAAGAACATCAATACTCCTCATAATGAAATGTAAGATTCTCCTCTTAAAAGATTCTTTTAATGATAACCTTGACTTAAATTACACACCTACCTTAACGCATGAGAATGTAGCATGCCAGAGACACACCAACTACTCAATGGAGCCACATAGCTTGAGTGGGTCACTTGGGACGTAGGGTGATGAGACGGGATGCTTTGAGAGTCAGAAACTCTTAAGCACTACCGTTTTGGCCTACTCGGCCTAGGATTCCGTCGAATCTGTTACAGTGGTGCTCCAAGTCTCAAACCCCACGTTCTGATTACTGAAGATGCCAAGGTAGCTCTCCCTCCTAATAGAGGGGGTGTAGCATGGCATTACCATGCCGACAAGTCAAAGGAGCCACGTGGATTGAGTGGGGTCACCTTCAACTATGGGTGATGAGACGAGATTGCTTGAGGTTTGGAGACCCTCAAGCACTATAGTTTTTGCCTAGTTGTCAAAGGATTTCATCGAATGTGATACAAAGAATGTCCTCATTGAAATTTATGAAAGCTTTGAAAAGCCTCATCTTCATCACTTCTCACCTATCAAATACGTTAAACATCTTAATAAAGCTTCAATTCCTCAATCAACAACCTTCAAATCAAAGAATTAGGTGAGTTATCATTGCAATCAACCATTGAGGTATTCGTTGACATTATGCAACACCAAAATCATTTTTTAATGGTGGAAAGAAGTCACTTATTTAAGCTTTTTCCGATTATTCCATATGGAGAAGCAAAATGCATTCCATCGAGCTCAATGAAGAACAATCATTCACACTTTGTAAAGTGAATTGAACACATCCCTTCAAAGTGTATCTCATGTGTACTTGTTACATTCTTTACTAGAGCATCCATCTTTCCACCCTTTTAGCCTGTGTTGTTTTCCTACCCATTTCTACTTTCTGTTTTTTTGAATGCTATTAAAGATTAAAAACATCATTTCCCCATTTCACCTAACCAAGTCAATGAAGCATCACCCATCTTGCTCCATCTTGCCATCAATGCTTCCTATGACCTACCCTACCCCTGCTTGCAAGGCCTGTATGCCTTTTCTCTTGTAATCTCAATGGATGCCAACTACTTAAAACACAATTCTTCGCATCTCATCATCTTAGGGGGAAGTAAAGTGACACAACATACTTCATAGCCCAAAGAAAACATGAAATACTTTGACAATGATGTTGAAGCCAACCTTACACATTTTCTAAAACATTTGATACCAAAAAAATTATATTCTCTTCAATAACACAGATAAACCAATGCATGTGGCATTTCTTCACTTTTCTAATCCACCTTGAATTAATTATAATCGAATTATAGGATTTTTTGCCTTTTACCATTGCCATCAAATTTCATCCTTTATGTCTTAGTACCTTTAAGAACAATATGCATTTGAAAACAGATGTTTTGTTAACATTGTGACGTTTTGATTCAACTTAGATGACCTCCTCTGATTTTGAATCTCTACAAAGACATCTTTCATAGGGTGTTTTTTGTTTTTATACATGGTCGGGGTGAAAATACCTCCCATTCGGTCCTCTTTTGGGAACAGCTCCAATGGCAACTAATAGTCCATTTCACGCCTTCCATATTAGGCATCGCCAAATAGTTTAGCTCCATCCAAGGACGGGTTCACCATTCTGCCTTAAATGGGATTTTTTGTCCTTCTTCCCTTGCCATGCAAACCATTGGGCGTGGCTCTAAAGTCAATGGAGAACACCTCCAAATGAGACGGCGTCCTCTCCTCATGTGACAATAGCCATTCCCCCCCTCAAAACATGGGCCTCGTGAGGGGTTTACCTTACCAATCTGAGCGTTTGCAAATTTGATTGATAAGGTAAAAGCACATGGATTACCATAGGGCTTTTGGAATCCAAAAATGTTATTGTGATGTGTAACATGTGCTTTTTTGTAGTTTTTCATGAATACATTATGCATCTTTTATGTTTTTGTACTCAATCATCATATAGAATGGACAAAAAAAACCTTTTCTTCTAAATGTAAACAACCTATAACATGACAACGTGTTTTATGGTTAAGGCGGCCACATAACCAAAGGGTTTTTGCTTCCACATCAACTATGTGCAACATAACCCTCCCATATGTGACACACCTCTATTGTGAGTGCAAAAAATACTAAAACTTAAATCCTTTAATATAGTTCTTTGTTAAAAAAACCTGAAAATTATAAGGGATTAACTTTGTTTTATGAAGCAAAAATCCCTTCTTTTGTGCATTTCTCCTTAAATGCACAAGAAAAACATTCGGAATTTAAAGTTTTTGTTAGACCTTTGTTTCAAACGTGTTTGGAGTTCTGGAATTTCTTCTAGGAAATGCATGGGGCGTTTTGTATGGGAAACACAAACTGAACACAAAGCCCTTGTATAGAATTCACAAACCCCTTAAATGGTGGTGTTTTCACAATTCCACACAAAACATGACATCATCACTCTCACATTGTACACCAATGCCACCCATGTTCTTAAAAAGTTTTGTTTCTATCATATTTGAACATGTAAGAATACACATTTTAGGGGAGAATCAACGTTGTAATTGTGACCACACATTTTACCTTTTACGTGCGATGACACTAGTGTTCCATGCATATGATTCTCATGTTCAAATGATCTCTTGTCGTCTGAGCAATTGGATGTAACGGTGCCTCGCCACTCATGTAGACGCATGCCAAGTTGTTCATTTTTGGACAATTGGTTTCCTAAAATTTCGAAATGAGTGGCCGATTGTCCCCACCGTTTTCCATTTCAAACAAGCAAGGGGCCTTGAAGGATTTGATCTTTCGCCCTTGGATGAATTGAAGAGTTAAGGATTGAATACTTAGGGTGGTAGGATAGTCGGGTATCAAATTGTAACATGGGATAGATTCGGTGAATTTGAGTTGAAGTTATTTGAGAATAATGAAGAGGTAACATGAGTATTGTTCATTTTCAATGATTGTTGGGTGTCATTCAACAATGAACTCCTGGATTTGGGATGATTATTTTGATTCCCGTGGATATGTTACTTTCATAGGGATTTTTGTGGGTATAGGGTTGCATCCGCACCTGCCATTTTGAACACTTTATGGGCTTAGTTTGAGCCTCATCAGTCAAGTTAACTTTACTTGAATGTAACGGGATACAGTCAGGCTGCTGTTATGTATTTCTGTATTTTTCGCATTTTATTCAATGCACATTCTCCACATGCGACCCTTCATTTATTGTTGATTATGCGCAAGCACAGGTGCTTTGGCCGGTCGTTGCTGCAGTCAATATCCACGTGCGAATGACGATCGAAATTCAATGGCAGGCGAGCGGCAGGGATGTGTCTCGAGGGATGCACTTTAGAGCGGTGGTGACATGAGGGCCACGGCTGGCAAGGGGTGGGTGGGAATGTGAATCCCGCCCGCTCTTTTGCTGACATCAGCATTCGTGCTTCGCGGTAGTTTTGTCACCCGAAAGTTGGTGAAACCGAGCCCACGCACCCACTTTTTCATCGCACTCGCTCATCGTTGTCCGATTCGCAAGACGACAAGAAAATTCGTTTCGCATCGTTTCGCACAAACGGACATTGATTCGCAACCGAGACTACACATCGAAGGACGAGGCAGGACTCGGAGGCTGTCCACTTCAACCGGAAGGTCACTTCATTTGAAGATATCTTCATTGTCCGCTATCTTAGACTGCATGCCCTGACGTCTTTTGCGCAACAGACCCCACCATCGCGCCAAGTCACAAGCACTCATCGCAGAACTTCGTCGCACAACTCAAAGCCTGGAACTTTGTGCTTTTGTAGCCCGAAAACCTGTTATCATCCTTTTACTAGCTGCCGCGACGATAAAGTCCTGGTCTCCCACGAGTTCCAGCCACTTCATTCACATTCGGAAAATTGGTTTCCAAACATCCCCATGGTTTATCCAATGCTAATGGCCGTGACCTTAGTTTTCAGGCAGCACAACCTTTTCAAGGGTTTTTGAACATACAGCTAAGATGTGGGATGAAATCCAATTGACAACATAGGCATATGCTCACAAAAACATGAAAGTACGTGGAAGATGGAAACCAAATACACTTATTTTCGATCGATATCAATTTAGCATCTAGGAAAAAAACATGAAAAATAAATTCTATAAACAAAAACCTATGTTATGCATCTACATATATAGTTTATGTCTTCAATGCATACGTACATACATAGAGATATCAATACATAAGTATAAGTAATGGCATACATGCATATGTAGATCATAATAAAGATTTAAGTAAACATCTAGTTGTAAGATATGTGTACATATGTATATATGTATATAGAAATCGGCAAACATGTATACATAATTATAGACATAGATATAAATATAGATATAGATATAGATATAGATATAGATATAGATATAGATATAAATATAGATATAGATATAGATATAGATATAGATATAGGTATAGATATAGATATAGATATAGATATAGATATAGACATAGATATAGATATAGATATAGATATAGATGTAGAT
>SZWC01003934.1:57197-74887 GCA_023375785.1 Penium margaritaceum | reverse complement strand
AAGAGGCCGAACGCCAAATCAAATAATTCCTTGCAAGAGGGTGGATCGAGCCAAGTAGCTCGCCGTACACTGCCCCGATCCTTTTTGTGAACAAAAACGACAGTAGTTTACGCATGTGCGTGGATTACTGGGCGTTGAACAAGCTGTCGATGAAAAATCGATTCCCCTTATCGCGGATTGAGGACCTTTTTGGTCAACTCTAAGGGAAAAAAACGTTTTTGTCCTTGGATTTATCCCAAGGACACCATCTAATCCATATCATGGAAGATGATGTGCCCAAAATTACGTTTCAAACGCACATGGGACACTATGAGTTTCGAGTGTTATGCTTCGGGCTTACAAATACCTCGGCAACCTTCCAAGGAGAAATGAACCAAACGTTCACCAAGCAACTCGGTCAGTTTGTCTTGGTTTACCTGGACGACATCCTAGTTTTCTCCAAATCAATGGAAGAGCACATAGAATATCTACACAAAGTTCTCGCAATCCTTCGAAAATCAAAGATATGTGCAAAAGTGAGCAAGTGCAAGTTTGCAAAAGTTGAGCTCGAATACCCTTGGACACATTGTCGCCAAGGACGGCATCCATGTCGACCCACAAAAGGTCCAAGCCATTGTGGACTGGCCACGCCCTAAAAATATTGGCCAGACTCAGTATTTCTTTGGCCTTGCAAACTACTCTCGACGATTTATGCAAGGGTATTCGACCCTGGTAGCATCGCTAACCAGGCTCACATAAAAAGACGTGCACTGGAAATGGATATCTGATTGCAAGAACATCTTTCTCAAAGTCAAAGAACTTCGATCCACAGCGCCCGTCCGAGCTCTTCCGGATCCATCGCAATCGTGGAAGGTTCGATGTGATGCGTCGATAGTAGGACTCGGAGCCGTCCTCATGCAGAATGGTCACCCAGTTGTGTATGAGAGCCGGAGGCTTATCCCCACGGAAACGCGGTACAGGACTGGGGATCAAGAGCTCCTTGCGGTAGTACACGCTTTCAAGATGTGGCATTGCTACCTTGAGGGTGCTGAAGGGGGTGTGACGGTCGTTATTGACCATAATCCCTTGGTGTTTTTTCAATAACAACCAAACCTGTCAGATTACAGGCGTGTTGGAGCGAAAACATGAGTCGATTCTCGTTCACATGGGAATATCGGCTAGGACATTAATGTGGCCGATCGACTAAGCCGACAACTTGTGGAAGTTAAAGCAACCACTGAGGTTGCTAAGTGTTTTATGGTCATTGCAACAGCAACAATACCATCACAAGATCCCCCTACACCTTTGCGGCAACCACCACAAGATACTGTCCATTACAACGGTTTTATAAACGGGAGCCCGATGGGATACTGTGCGGATTCTGGGTTTCAAGACTCTTGAAAGATGGAAAAGTACGGCTTGGTGGAGGCCGCAGGAATCTTCTGGCACAGAGAACAAGTTGTTGTGCCAAACTTGGGAGACCTTCGATCAAAGGTTATCTCCCAGTTCCACGACCTGTCGGTCACAGGTCATGTAGGACCTCGAAATACCGGACAGACACTCTCGGACCACTATTGGTGGCCAGGATGGAGTGTCGATGTTTGTAAGAATTGCATGACATGCGACCCATGTCTTTGGAATAAGGCTAGTAACAAGAAGCCTGTTGGACTCCTCCAACAGCTTCCCATTCCTGGGACTCCATGGGAGTGTGTCAGCATGAACTTCATTACTGTTCTTCCGAACACGGCCCGTGGCTACGATGCAATACTAGTGGTTGTGGATCTTCTGACAAAGATGACACACTTCATTCCTACAACCACGGACGTGAACGCTGAGGAGACCGCTCGTCTCTTCTTTGAGGGTGTCGTATAGTACCACCGCTTGTCGTTGCGCCTTATCTCCGATCGAGATCGAAAATTTGCTAGTAAGCTTTGGCAAAAGATGCACGAGTACTTCGGCAGTGAGCCGCAAATGTCGACAGCGTTTCACCCTCAAATTGACGGACAAAAAAAACGCATGAACCGCACTCTGGAATAAATGATCCGAATGTACATGGACCCTGCCATGCATGACTGGGACGAATTCCTAGCACCGACACAGTTTGCGGTGAAAAACACGGTGAACGAGTCTACACAATTCACACCGTTTGTGTTTAAGATTGGTCGATATCCAGTGGTGCCCTCTTCATTGGTGAAGAGGAGTACAAGAGGACAGGTTCTTTCTGCTCAAGCCTTTCCCGACTCCTTGTTATAGGAGGCGTAGGGTCACCTTCAAGCTGCTCGTCAACGACAAAAGGCATATGCCGACAAAAGTCGTCGTGAGGTCTCGTTTGAAATCGGTGACAAAGTGCTGCTTAGCACTAGGAATCTTTGGCTGAAGTTGCTAGGGGCACAAAAACTTCTTCCGAAGTCGATTGGGCCATTTCCCATTGTTGCACGCATCGGGCCAGTGGCATACCGATAACTGCTTTCGTCGAGTATGAAGATACATGACATGTTTCATGTGAGCATGTTGGCTCCTTACACGGTAGAGGGAACCGTTCAGCCACCACCGGCAGTCCTTGTTGCCGATGGCCAATACGAGGTTCTACGCCTACTTCAACACCAAGAGCATACTCTTTGATCGCGAGTTGTTAGGGAATACCTTGTTCATTGAGCCGGATGTGGACCTGAACATAACTCATGGGAGCCCGAATATCGGTTGCCCACAGGGGTGGACAACGAGTAGTAGAGCGTTTTGGCAGCTTGTACGGATCGACGTGTGTCAGGGGGTACCATCTAAACGCGGAAAAAGTGAACAACATTCCCACAGGGTGGCATTCATGGACTACAACCATAGGAGGTTGGGGACGCCGAACATGGTTGTCGCTCGGACGCTAGAGCCAAAAGGGGGGGAGGCTGCTAGCCGTGCTGACCGATAAGCTCTAGTTTAGGTCCAAGTGCCATGCACGTGTTCATGTTTAGCTGGTGGTTGAAATTATTAATTTTCTATCACAATGTTGACGAATCACTGAATAACAAACCTACTTGTCGTTCACGAACCGGGACGGTTCAGAAGAAGTGTGGAGGAATGTAGCGGGGGGGCCCGTTCGGCCCTCCCTCCTCGCTCAAGCGAGAGGTGGTTGCCCACCAACCCTCGCGTCAACGAGGGCTCGCCGGCGGCCAGCACTTCGCTGGCCGCCGGCCAACTCGCTGCCGGCCGGCTGGAAGGCTGGCGGCCGGTCAAGCGACTGACCGCGACTGGCGGCTGGCCGGCCACCAGCCGGCCAGCCGCCAGCCGCTGATCGTGGCCTCAGCCCGATCGACTGCTAAGGGGCCACAAGGGCCTCGAGGGCGAGGCCTCGTGGCCTCATGCCCTCGTCCCCCTTTGCCCTCCTTGCAAACATGCAAGCGAGGACGAGGGATAGGGGGAGCGAGAGTGAGGGTGAGGATGAGAGAAGCGCACGAGGGAAGTCGGCGCGAAATCGCCGATCATGCCTTGCACGTGAAGATTTTGTGCCGACGCGTCAAAAACCAAACTCAAGTTTGTTTAGGATGAATTCTGGGTTTTGAAATCAGAAAATTTGTGCAAATGGACGAGTTTGAGGTAAAAACCCCCGGTTTGGATCCCAAAACCAGGGGTAAGGTTAAAAACAAAAATGGGCCTCCAGAGACTTGAAAAATTCAAGTCTCCCTGCTCTAGGTCAATGATGATTGCCCCTTAGTCCTACGAAGGGGGTAAGCCCCTGACGTGGACTGTGAACACCATTCTGCGAACTCCAACGACGACTTCATAGCAGGAGCTGGAGACACGACACGTTACACCTGTAAACTTTCTTGGTGCATAAGACAATGAAGCTTTCATTGTGCGTGTGATATTGCAAGGTCCTGTTCATATAAGTTTCTACTGTAAATTCTATAAAGAATCGCTTCTACAGTGCGTAGAAAGGTCTACATAAGCAAAGTGGCAGTGCCACGTTGACCGGTCAAAGGAGCCAAGTGGCTTGAGCGGGGTCACCTGGGACTGTGGGCGGTGAGACAGGATGGCTTGAGGGTCGGAGACCTTCAACCACCGCGATTTGGGCCTGGTCGGCCAAGGATTCCGTTGAATCCACTGAATTGGTATCAAAGCTCCAAGACTCGAATCCCATGTTGGCATTACCGAAGATGCTGAGGCCGCTCTCACTCCAACTGGGGGGAGTGTAGCGTGGCAGTGCCACGTCGACCGGTCAAAGGAGATACGTGGCTTGAGCGGGGTCAACTGGGACTGTGGACGGTAAGACATGATGGCTTGAGGGTCGGAGACCCTCAAGCATCGCAGTTTTGGCCTCATTGGCCAAGGATTTTGTTAAATCCGCTACATAATATGCAAAGAGAGAAATGGACAACTTAAGCGATTGGACACAACGGATGCGTTGACGCATGCTTGAAGGGGCATATTGAAATCTGCATCGTGAACGCGTGGCTTCTGGTGATCAAATTTTGTAAATAGTGGCATCGTGTGATCTATTTTGGGATGCCGTGGCAGATGATTATCTCAAAACGGATCACGTGGTGGATAGCTTACGTGAGAGAAGCGTGGTAGATAGCAATTTTGCCGTTTCAAGTTATGCTCATTTCAAGGTTGGTTAATCCTTCTCACTCTCCATCCCTTTCTCCACTTAGCACCCCCCAAGCATTCAATCTCACTGTCGGACATGCGGCTTCCTCATCGAAACAACGTATGGCTAAAGCAATCTACAGATGAGGCCGTCGCCATCGACGGCGACATCCATCAATGAACGGATATCCATTTCATCTTTTGAATAACTTTTGCTGCCGGGTATTTGTTCTCCACCATACCTTTCCCGACACGCTACGCAAGCTACAAGCTAAAATTGTGTCTTTTGGATCATGGGTGTTGACTCACATCCCTCGTAACATTCAAAATTTGTGGGTCTACTAAGGTGTGGGAACTTCCTAGGCCATGCCACAGCGGAGCCTAGGAGGTTCCCTTTCAACTTAGGCGGAGTTTAGTTACTAAGAATCACTCACATATGCAAAACATTGTTTTGGTGAAGTCAAAAGTGACATGATGTTGAGAAAAACACTCGCGGTAAACAGTAGATGGTTTATTTTCCCAATTTGGCTATTTTTCATGGAAAAGCGCCCTTGATGTTGTCAAACAAATAATGGCTCTTGTCTATTGACAAGAGCCATGATTTGTTGATAGCAACGTGCGGGGATAGGAAGGTGTTTACATTGCACCATGATGCATGCAGTTGTGTAGTACGGGCAGCATGGATGCTATCCATAAGCTACATAGCAACGTATATGTGTTGTTTTGGTAAGCAAAGGAGTAACTGTAACACAACAAAATTCTGGAAGAAAACCTAAAATGTACATTCAAGATGGACTGTCACAATTATTACCTGATCGCAACAGTCCGCGGGCAATGTTCCATGACCGACAACATGAGGTCGCGTCAAGCTTGACGCAAGCGTGTGAAACAAACATTGAAAATTGAATCTGACCAACTATCTCGACGGAAATTACGGTCACAAAGTTTCTACCGTTATTTATAACAGAAAACATGAATTATTCTAAATAATGATCAAATCATAACTTTATACAGAAACGACGTAGCTCAAAAAAGGTGACGAGCCATGACGACTTGGGCAACAAAAAGACCACTCCAACGACGAGGGCGATCATTGAGTTTTACAACGCAAAGTTTTCCAAGCTCGTCTAAGCCTTTTCGACGCTAAGTCCAAGCATCTGCATTACATTGGTTTCAGAGCTAGATCCACCGTTGACATCGGCAGCCATCTCCACTACTCCGTGAAACTCCTCACACTCTGCAAGGAGTGGTTACTCGACCGACGAGCAGTTGGTGACCTTGTGGTGGTGCTGTTGGAACGTCGTCCATAAGCACCCACATCCTTCCACCTCCATGCGCACACAACCCACCTCCTCCAACCCCACCAACTTCTGCAGTCTACTATCTGAGAGGCTTACTGGACCAGCAAGCTGCCACACCACCCTCTTACTATAGCAGCAAAGGAGACACAAGGGGTGAGCTAGGAGCTTCCAGCCATTTTTTTTCTGGCGGGCGCCCAACTCGAGAGGAACAAAGGGCGCATCAGTCTCGGGTTCTCCAAGAAGAAAGGAGTAGGGATAGCCATAACTTGAACTCCGGTCCTCCATTTTTAGGAGGGCGAGTGGGGACGTGGGCACGAGGCCATGAGGCCTCGCCCTCGAGGCCCTTGCGGCCCCTCAGCCGCCGATCGTGACCTCAACCCGTTCGGCACCTGGCAGCTTGCCGGCTGGTGGCCGGCTCGTCACTTTGCCGGCCGGCAGCGAGCTGGCCGGCGGCCAACAAAGTGCTATCCGTTGGCCAGCCCTCGCTGACGCGAGGAGTGGTGCACAACCACCCCTTGCTTCAACGAGGAGGGAGGGCCGGACCGGCCCTCCCGCTACATTCCTCCCCGCTTATTATGAACTGTCTCGGTTCATGAACAACAAGCAGGATTGTCAGTTAGTGAGTCATCAATATTGTGAAAGAAAATCAATAATTTTGATCACCACCTAAACATGAACACGTGCATGGCACTTGGACCTAAGTTGCGGCTTATCGGTCTGCACGGCTAGCGGCCTCCCCCCTTTAGGCTGGAGCGTCCACGCGACAACCATGTTGGGCGTCCCCAACCGCATATGGATGCGGTCCATGAATGCCACCCTATGCGATTGCTTTTCATTTTGTTTGAATTTAGGTGGTGCTCCGTGAAACGCGTCGATCTATACGAGGTGCTAGCTCGCTCAAATACTCGTTTACCACCTTTGTGGGCAATCGAGATTCTTGCTCCCATGAGTTGTATTGAGGTCCACACCCAACCGAATGAACGAGGTATTCCCTAACAACCCGCGACCGGAGTGTACTCTCTCGGTGCTGGAGTAGACGAAGAACCTCGTAGTGGCCATTGGCGGCAAGGACTGGCACTAGTGGCTGAACGGTTCCCTTTGTCGTGTATGGAGCCAACAGGCTCAAATGAAACATGTCATGTGCCTTTATACTGGGTGAAACCATCAATCGGTATGCCACTGGCCCGATGCATTTAACGACGGGAAACTGCCCAATCCACTTCGGTAGAAGTTTTCGCGTCCTTGGCGACTTCAGCCTAAGATTCTTAGTGCTAAGCAACACTTTGTCACCAATGTCAAATGAGACCTCATGGTGATTTTTACCTGTACATGCCTTTTGTTGTTGCCGAGCAACTTGAAGGTGACCCTTTGCCTCTTGTAACAAGGAGTTTATGCGCTCGATAAAGGCTTTAGTAGAAGGAACATGTCCTCTTTACTCCCACTCTTCACCAATGAAGAGGACACCACTAGAAGTCGACCACTGTTCAAGACAAACACTATGAATTGTGTAGACTCATTCACCGAGTTATTCACCGCAAACTGTGTTGGTACGAGGAATTCGTCCCATTCATTCATGGCATGGTCCGCGTACATGCAGAGTATTTGTTCCAAAATGCGGGACATACACTCTATTTGCCCGTCTTTTTTAAGGTAAAACGTCATCAACAATTGTGACTCGTTGCCGAAGTATTCGTGCATTTTTTGCCAGAACTTGGTCAAAAATGTTTTATCTCTGTTGTGGGTGTCAACACGTGACATCAGTTTTGCAACGGAAGTTTTAAGTTTACGATGCGCAATGTTGGGCTTCTTCGGTATGCTTCTGCTCCTATGTGATTCGATCCCTGCTCAAGCTGCTTCCTCTCCCTGTCTGCAGTTCTTGTATGGCTCTTTTTCGTTCCTCTTGCTGTGTGCTTTCATTGCCATCATTCTTTGATCCTTGCTAGCTTTTTGTGACTGGCGTCTTTGGGTCATAGGGGAGTGTTGGTGTATCAGTCACAATGATCTTTGGACTTGTCACCACGGCTAGCCAGTATGGTGGGAC
Organism: Penium margaritaceum; assembly: GCA_023375785.1. Taxonomy (NCBI): domain Eukaryota; kingdom Viridiplantae; phylum Streptophyta; class Zygnematophyceae; order Desmidiales; family Peniaceae; genus Penium; species Penium margaritaceum. The sequence continues at coordinate 66,988 of SZWC01003934.1, read as the reverse complement.
ACTTGACGGCTGATTTCGACAGCATCAGCACTAACTGAGCAGAGAGGGAATGATGAGACTAAAAAGGCTACAATGTGCACATTTCACTCGTTCACCGTCCAACGCCTCTCACTCACCAACTCGAGAGTGGTACAAAAAGAGTGAGTCAGTCTCACCTGGCACGTGTGGAGGTTGCCAGAGATTCCAGCTGGCAGGGTCCTAGGTATCACTCTCACCAGAATTAGAGGATGCAACATTGGAGAAGACGTTGCCAAATGCTCCATGGCTGGGAGAGGAGAGAGAGGCTGAATCCCTCACATTTGGCAGCTGCCAGAGGTCCCAACCAATAGACTCTAGAGCTATGAGTGCGGAGAAGATGGTGTTGAAAGCTTTTTGAGTGGAGGGTGGAGATAGAACTGGAATTGTGTATGTGGACATCGCTCCTGTATTCGGTGCATCAACTGCACACTCCAATGGGTGTGCTCACGTATCTTGACATGGTCTCCCTGGGTGATTGTATGAAGCTCAAACTCAATATACTCGAGCACCGCTAACACCTGATTGTAGGTGGTAGACAAGGAGTCTTCTACTCGGGGTAGTAACTCCACCTGCATCTTTGTTGCCCAAGATTAAGTGATTGCAGGTACTCTGTCTCATGAAGAGGCACCTCTCCATAGGTCCCAAGATGGAGAGAGATGGTCAACTAGGGAAGTTGGAGACATGTCAGGCTCTGAAACAGGAGATGTGGAGGCCTCAAAGGAAGAGAGAGATGGTACATATGCAAAGTATAATGATGGTGGTGAGCTGAAGCTGTCCGAGGTGTCATCACCACCATCTGCCTCACGATCCCCATCCTCTGAGGTCTTATCTGAGGCTTCAATGGTACTATCTGAGCTGTGTACACTACATTCCTCAACGAGTAGCTCAGCCAACGTACTGTGCAGTGCACGTAGCCACTTCTTTGCATCTCTCAGCTCACATTCCCTAGCCATAAGTATGTAGTCAATCCTACCCATGTCCTGAGTGAAGAGATACTCGGGGACATCCTGTGGAGTAGGAAAGTCGCCGGAAAATTCTTCAGGAAAAGCAGTGACAGAATTCTCTTACTCATTGATGGAGGAGAAAATTGCATCCTCCTCAGCATGACATTTCAAACAAGGACCAGACCCTGCAAACTGGACAAGACTCCAAGGACCCTCCTATGATCTCAAACGCCAGAGTGGTACATCTACCTCCTGCTAGAAAATTGTTGTCAGATAAAGAATCAGCACACGTAGCCGATGATGCCGATGTGGCTGATGCTGCAGATGTGGCTGATGCTACAGATGTAGCTAATCCTACCAATGTAGCTGGAGCTGTAGACGGTGTCATTGACGTCAATACAGATGCTACAACTGGTAAAACTAATGCTGTCCATGTAGCTGGTGCTACTGATGTAGCAGAACAACTGATGCTGTTGGTGCTATAGATGATGTCGACACAACAGATGCAACTGATGCTCCTCATGGCGATGCTGCAAAGTTTTGCAGCTGTCAATGATATGGAGAAAATGGAGCATCTAAAGCACGCAATTCTAGTAAAGGCATAAACAATGCTAATGCATCAGATGCTAGTGAAGATGTTGGTGCCAATGGCTATGAACCTGATGCTGATCGTGTAACCGGTTTTGCTACTGCTGCCGAAGACGATGATGCTGGAGATAGAGCAAATGACGTAGATGTGACTAGAATAGGTGGTGTAATTGATGCTTTTGAAGGTGCAGATACTACCCATATAGAGGGTCTTGATGAAGACGTTGACACCAATGGTGAAGCCAGTACAACTGATGGATATGATGTGGTCAACACAGCCAATGTAGCTAGTGGGGCCAATGTGGAAGATGAAGACACAATAGATGTTCCTGGTATAGCTGATATTGTTGACACTAAGGATGTACTAGATACAGCCGCATCTGGTTCACACACTACAAGGCCCTGTCGAGGTCGTCCATTGGTGTGCTTCTCATGAGCGTCCAGACGCTAGAGTTGGTTATCATGGTCTTGGTTTGTGATGCTTTGCTCAAGGTGGGTCAGAAGGTTGGTAAACGAATACTTCAAATTTAATTTTGTACGAGCTATGGTGATAGCCTTGATACTCCTATACTCTCCGTGTGCCTTTGCCCACTAAAGGAGGGTATGGTTCGTGCAAGTGTCTTTGAGGAGTCTCACCAATTGAAGGAAGGTGTTTTCCACTACGACAATTAAGGGGGGGTTCGAATCCCCCATTACATTCACTTCGTGGCAAGGGAGTTCTGGTGCCACTCCTACGGGTGCTGTCCCACCTCCACCGTTGGTTATGATCTTGAGTCACCATGCTGCCTCTACGGTGTTCTCAACAAGCTTTCAATGAGCGAAGTAAATTGTCTTTACCGTGATATCACCCGCTTCTCGTTATAGCTGTGGATGCTACAAATGACACTAGTGTTGTCAATGCTGTTGAAGCAGCAGATGGAGCAGCTGGTACAGTTGGTGAATTTGTCACAGCTAAGGCAACTGTTCTTGTGAACAAAGCAACTAATACAGATTAGGCTGATGCAGAAGGTGCCGCTAAAACTGTAGATGTTGTAGATGACACAGATGCTTCCAATGCTTCCAAAGCAAGTGGTGTAGCTGATGCAGTTGTCATAGCTGAGACAGGTGGTGCTATGTTCAAAGCATGAGCTACAGGTAAAGCCGATGCTGATGGTTCAACTGAACCTCTGGATACTGCACATCATGGCAATTTTGCCGATGCTACTGAAGCAGTAGATGGAGTAGCTGGTGCAGCTAGTGCAACTGTCATAGCTGAGGCAAATGGTACTATAGATGATGAAAAAAGCATTGATGTTGACACTGTTGAAAATGAGGTTGATGTTGCTGATGCTACTGAAGTTGTGGAAGCTGTAGATGATACTGAAGGTGCCGATGCTAATGTTCCTGCTCCAACGATGTAGTTGGGACACCACCAGTAGCTCCTACTCCATCCTTGGTGCTCATTGTCATGGTCCATGACAAAGTGGATAGATGCACAGACCCTCCTTCAACCTATGTAAGGACGAAAAAAGTTGAAGATAAAAACGTGCTAGTGATGAGATGAATATGACACACTTGGCGCCAAAGACGTCGTCATGCAAGAGGCTGATTAGGAGAATCAGGAGAGAGTGACTTAACTATTGGACTAGTGGAGCGTATGACGGAGAGAATAGCCACATCATAGGATGGAAGGTTCAGTGCAGCTGGAGAAGGTCCCTTAGATGAAGACAAACAAGGTGACACATATGTAGTTGATGACGTATAGGAAGAATGGAATTGGTTTGAGAGGAAATAGTTGCTCAGTTGCTGCATCATCTGCCTCCTCAGACTCGGAAGCTTGGTGTTTAGGATCGCCAGGGGTCCATCGATGAGGACAAATGAATCATGTAGGTCCACCTACGAAGGAGGGTGAGGAAATTCAGGAAGGTGGAACAAAGGTGGATGCCACTCAATAGCGCACTGGTGACACTGACAACAACCTTGGCGTCCATCTTCATAGAATTGGCATGCAAAGCCACTGAGAGGTGGCCCATGATGTGGGAGGAGAGGAATGATCCTTAGGGGATCATGCAAGCAAGGATGGAGAATGCCGTGTCCTGGCAGTGTAGAGACTGACCAGGGGAGTGGCTGAAGAGCTCCATCACAAAAGGATGGTGCCGGCGGCCACATCACAACCCCTGAAGGCGACTTATGATGAGGGTGAGCGTAAAGAACGATGTCTCTTGGTGGCGGTTAGAAGGACCATGGAGGAAGCTGGTGAGATGGTAGAGGCGGTCCAACCACCACGCCGTCATTCTAATGACATGGACAGGCATGCAGAGCGCTGGCTCCGGATGGTGTTGAAGCCGACAACGGAGGAGGTTGACCTATAGGCCCAAGAGAGGGTGATGCCAGGGGCCGGTTCAGTGTGTCGGTAGGCTGATTATGAAATAGTACGCACCTTGTCCACAGCCTAGCTGGCTAGCTAAACATATAGAGAAGGCATGCACTGCTCTGTGGAATATGTCCCCTTGGTCTTTTCTGAGATGGGCCAGGAATGCACTGCCCATAATGGGTATGTCCCCTGTGGCTCATCATAGGAACCATGCATTTTTGGCATGGTTGAATAGGCACCGGAGTCTCAAACCCCGTGACGGTCGCAACTTTCTTTGTGGCCAAAACTGGGACAAGAAGCTTCTAGGAAGCTTACTAGAGCCTGGCTTGAGGATGACACTTGGCGGTCTAAGGACACGCCAAGTAGGATTGTAGGTTGAGGTTGGCTCTAGTGGAGCCACTACAAGCAGAAGCTTTAGCAAAGCTCTACAAGTATAAAAGCCTGTACCTTACATGCATCCATTTACAGTACTTGCCTTTGAGACTCCTCACAGAGTGTCGAACCAAAGGTAGACACTAAAGACCAACATGAAAACTTCGTGAGGTTGTAAACCAAACGAACCTAAAGTGTGGATCCCTTTTTCAAGGGTGATATGTTATCTTGGTTGCAATACCAAGAGCGGTTGGCGGCCTCCCATGTCGGGACCCGTTTTCTAGACCGTTGGTATCCGGCGCATTGACAAAGGGTTATGGGCCCACACTTCTGGTTCTAAAGCACGCTTCCAAGACTGACTAGCACATGGTCTTATACGACGCTCAGGTACAACAGGTACACGAAGATCAGACGGCTCCAATCTGCTCCATCAGCTCCATCGGCTTCTTCAAGTAGGGTGCGCGCACGTGGCGGACTAGGGGACAAGGAACAGCTCTGTCCATGTTCGACAAGACCGTCGAGCCCCAACGGGATTAAGGTCTACCCCTTTTTAGAAGGTGGTACGACCCCGGTTCCGTTCTCTCACGACGGCACCATCGCCTTAGGCGATCATCAGCGGGAGGGGTATGCAACGGAACCAACTACACCTTTGACAACGATCGCAGTCAGCAGCCTCATCAGCCTCATCGGCCTCAACAAAGCACAGTAGCAGTGAAGCAGAGAAGATGAGAAACCGTAGGAAATGGCGGATCCGACTCAAGCCTGCCTTCTGGCGGGTATGTCCAAATTCAGGGGGACAGGATTTCCCTCGTGGAAATGGCAGTCTGAGATTGTCATGAACGTGCGTGGCTACCTCGACATCCTAAAAGGGACCGAGACAGCACCCGCCAATGTGACGGTGACGATGCCTGCGGCTGACCTTGCGACATGGACGATGAAGAACAACATGGCTCTCGCCATACTTGTGACGTCCATCAACGAGACTCAACACTCCCACATCACATGATGCACGTTGGCTGCCAAGGCCTACGCAAAGCTCTCACGCGTGCATCAATTGAATGCCCTAGCAAAACGACTCTTCATCTTCCAACGGTTGATATCGAAGAGGGTGAGCAAAGGAGAATCGATACCCGTATTTTTGCAGTCGTTCGACAACGTACCGCAAGAGGTCCAGCAAATGGAATGGAAGCTCGACTCCAACATGCGTGCCATGATCCTTCTAATGGCACTGCCAGAAAGCTGGGGATCCTTGATCACTGTATTTGGCGGTTGGAAGGAGGCGGATCTGACGTATGAGGCTGTGGCCGAACACGTCCGCAACGAGTCCATGCGACGCAGTGGCAGTGAGGCAAACATCTCAGCATATGCCTCTCACTTCGGTGGTCAAGGTGCAAGCTCTCGCTCCAGTCAAGGCAACAGTGAAAGCGGTGGTGGTGGAGGGAGAGGCAACAGTGGCGGGAAGAGTTCCAAGAAGCCCGTCAACTATCACAACTGTGGCAAGGCTGGGAACTGGGCTAGGGACTGCCGTAGTCCCAAGAAAGAAGGCGGGAGCAAAGGTGGGAAGGAGAAGACGTTGCCTCGGCCAGAGCATCATCATGTCTTAACGAATCGATATTGAAGGTGAGAGTGGTCTTCAATGGGTGAGGGAAGAGCGACGAGCGTGAAAAATAGTTTAGCAATCCGAGGGTTGCACGTGAAAACATGTCTTAGTGATGGGAATGGATAGAAGAAATCAGATTTACTAGAGGTGAAGGGGCTAGATTGCATGTTTACTGTGTCTAAACTAAAAGACATTTTTGCTCGATTGTGATTCTCGTGTGGGAGCGAGAATCGCAAGGGTGTTGACATATTCCACCTTGCTTCGCTCAATCAGTGGCGCATGCCTCTGATCAAGCATGGTGAAGCGAGTGGGCAGTCTGGTTTTGTTTTTCATACCGCCGGGCGGGGAGGTGCTGTTTTTTAAGTGCAAGGTAGGATGTCACTAACCCCCTCGCAGATTGGGTGGAAAGGGGACTATGCCCTTTTCCTATCTGCCTTTTTTTGGGATGCTTGGCTCAAAAATGACAACAGCTAGATGCTAGCCACCATCGTGATGGCGTGGGAGAATCACACCCTTGTAAATGCTTCGGTGGTGTCTTGTCAAAAGCCTCCATGTGAGGTACTAACCATTGGCCGCTAGATGCCAAGAAAGAAGCTAGGACATCGATGGGAGAGGATAGCTGACCCATTGGCATAAGACATCAGTGGGATTTTAAGGAAGCTTCATTGAAATATGCAGTTGCAGTAGCAACAATTATAGAGCTGATGCTATACTGGCACATGTTGGTGACAGATTGATGAAAGGAGCTCAGTACGACACCCCTACTGCTGTGCAATGCAACTACATTCATATGCCAATGCACTACACTTGCTCATTGCTGCATTAGTCGATAACAGCAACCAGCAGGATTGTGCGCATCGTTGGAACCAAGGGCCAAAGACCAATCAAGGCCATGGCTATTGTTTCTACGTGTTGCTTGCATAAGGGTTGCATGCTGGTACACTACTGCATTTGTTGCTGACGTTTGCAAGTAGTTTCCTAACATGGCCGCCGCAACTACTTGTGAGCATTGCTTGCATGCTGGTTTTACGCTGTTGCACTGCTTGCATGTTGACTATACACTGGTGTGCTACATGCACGCTATTGTGCTAATTGCACGCTTGCTACTTGCTGCTTGCTTAGAGTGCCTGGTGTCAATCACAACAAACTTAGCTTTGCTCATGGCACCATGTCAAACTCTACGGTTAGCAGAGGCTAAAAGATGCACCCTAACAAGGCCATTCCAGCTGCATCTTCATGCTAATTACATGCTGGTTGCACGCTTTCACAGTGTTTGCATGCCGACATCACGCTTGTGCACTGCTTGCATGCTGCCGTGTTGCTTGTACGCTCATTACTTGCTGCTTGATGCTTGCCACTTGCTTAGCATGCCAAGTGTCAACCGTAACAAACTTAGCTTTGCTAGGAGCCGTTGATTGTTGTTTATGTGTTTTGCATGGCAGCAGCAGCTGCCTCAGGTGTTGCTGCTTCTTCCGCCCGCACAATGGCTGTGGCAAGACCCGGTGTGTCCTCGCTATCCACCAAACGTGAGTATCAGATGGAGGCAACCCTCCATGATGTAAAATTTTGCTCTCAATACTCCCAAAAGCAACAGCTTTTGTGATGCCACATGGCACCTCATAACTATGTCTTGGACTTGTACTACTGCTTTACCGCTCACACGCCCCCCCCTGTGCTCTTACACCATGCTAATGTTGATCTAGGGCATACATGCCCATGCTAAACAGCACACGAGCTCGGGTGGTGAGCAAGAGAATGGCAGCACAAGAATTTGGCCAAGTCTGGAACACGTAGATTCATAAACATGGAAGAGATTACGATAAGCCCTACCGGGAGCTTATGTACTTGGGATTGGCGGCTAGCCCACCAAACCCCGTTATCATGCCAAAAGGCACGAACGGGGAATACGCATGTCACAGAACATGAAACAACACATTAGAGGTCTCCTGATCCACCACAACAGATAACTGTGTGTCTTGATCCCAATTGACAAGAAAATACACAAGACACCAAAAACACATCCAGAACCTGCGGTGGCATACTATCATCACAGACAACTCAAGCTAGGCAAGTTCAGGCCTCCCGAGATGCCGGAACATGTAACCGGACCTCCGGGTCTTGGCCACATGAGAACTACATATGTCTGAAAATGAGACAACAAAGGTGCGGTTAGTCTGTACTGGGTCTCCCCAGGCACGGGCACAAACCACCAGGGTAGTAACCGGGTACTTTGTGTACCCGGGTCTCGACAACAAGGAGAGTGCACAACCTGTCAGAGACGATATGTGGCCGATCATCATGGGGTCTCCTGAAGCAATGGCACATACCACCAAATGCCGGGGTCTAGACCACTCTAAAAACTCTATCATACATGCAAGGATGACCTAGGCAGTGAGAATACACAATACGTGTAATTGAAAGAGTCATGTAGCTGCTAGAGAACCATGAGTACAAACCAAAAGCTCTCGCTACTCAAGACTATATGACAATAAAACAACTCACAGCCCATACCTCTGTATGGGTTATGAGCAGTCTGATTTTCGTGCAGCCTTGAGTAAAACAACCACCTTCCAAGGTCTATCTTCTAACTTGCACTATCCTTGCTCTTTTGTCATAAAGTTACACAGAGTTTTTGTTTTTGCTTCTGGTGGTTTTTTGGGTTTGTCATTCGGATAACCAAGGAGAACGTATGACTGTTGGGTTCTCTCCAATTTTTGTTTTGGATCTTGGAGTTTGGTTAGTCTAGTTTCCATCGGTTGATTAGAGTTGTGTGCTTTGTTGTGCGATGACAATATACCTACACCCTTCTATGCTCTGTTTTTCTATTTTACTTCTATTCATCAATGCATACATTTCCCGCCTCTCCACCAATTCATACGTTGTTTCTCACGTGTTCACCGCAGTGTGATCTCTAAAAAAGGAGTCGCTAGGAGGATTCGCTCATTCCCTCAAATCCTGACCACCACCAGCTCCCAGACAGCTGCTATGACGTCCTAGATGCTTGCGGAGGTACTTTGTAGTTTTCGTAGCTGCTAGAATTTTCTCGATGGACTGGCTCTTGAGCTCGATTTGCATGTTTTGATTTTTTGTGTCCACCGTTTTGTGCCTTACCTGTACATGTGACCAATAGTGGCATCCGGCTCAAGAATTTGCATTTCTGAGTTCATAAAATATTTCATTTGGATGCCTGTACACAGAGTTATGCCCAAAACATTGATTTTGTGCCAGTTTAAGGACACATCAACATTGCCGTGTGCATCACCTGCCCTGCGCAGCGGTTGGCATTTTTTGGTATGCTTTTCAGTTTTCATCTTTCTCTCCGTCATTAAGATATGGAAGGTTATGAAACTTTGCGCGTCTCCCTAGCCTAACAATTGTTTTTTCTTGCACCCGCTTGCTTGCTAGTGCGTCTTCTCGCTATACAGTACCGCCATGCGACAGTTAGGTTCTCTTCCACTATTTTCTTGGAGCTTGCAGCTGGGTTAGTCTATTTTCCATTGATTTGTTGGACTTGTGCATTTTGTTGCACGAATGGGGTGAGAATATACCTACACACGTGTCTGCTTTGTTTTGCCACTTCACTTCTATTAATCTAAGCATATGTTTTCTGTCTCTCCACCAATGCACATGTTGTTTATCACGTTGTGTTCATCAGAGTATGATCTCTCACACACAACATCGCTAGGAGGGTTCTCTCACTCCCTCAAACCCAACCACCAACAGCTCCCAGATAGATGCTATGACGTTCCCGGTGCCTGTTCACGTACGTTACAGTTCTTATGTAGCCGCTAGAATTTTCTCTGTGGTCTGGCTCTTGAGCCCGATTTGCATGTTTTTTGTGTCCACCGAATGGTGCCAGACCTATGCATGTGACCAGTAGTAACATCGGTGTTGCCTTTGGATTCCTATGCACAGC
>SZWC01003934.1:39875-54622 GCA_023375785.1 Penium margaritaceum | reverse complement strand
TCTCCCCTGCCGTGACCTTCTCTGTGCATGGAATGAAGTGCGCCATCTTCTTGAACCGTCCAACCACCACCAGCACCATCGTGTTTCCCATTGCGCTTCATTAAAGATCCTCCACAAATTCAAGTGAGATACCCTTCAACGGGCGCTCTTGCATTGGTAGCGGCTGTAGCTCTCGTGGCACCCGTGCCCTCTGCAACTTGATTTCTTGGCACGTGCCATAGCTGCTCACGTACTCCTTGCAATCTACTCCCATTATTGTGCACCATTACTAGTGCACAAGCGTCTTGAAGGTCTTGACGTGGAAAAAATAGTCACTGTAGTGCGAGTCGTGTGCCTCCTCCAACAACGTCTTTCGCAATGACACACTCCGTGACACCACAATCGGATTTCCCTTCTTAAACCACCAATACTAGCCATCCCACTTGCACCCCTTCACCATACTCCAGGCAAAGTCCTGGTCCTCCACATACCCATGGGCAAACAGGTTGCGGGTGATTGGGAATCCTGCCATCACCCTGATTGCATGCAAGTCGTGGCAACGCAAAACAGGTCCGCTGGGTTTATTCTCCCTCATTTGTACTAGATCTCATAATCGAAACCGCCCTCTAGCAACTTCATCCACCGTGCTTGACGACGACTTAGGTGTGGCTGTGACTTGAGGTACTTGAGCGCATAGTGATCCGTATGCACCACAGACCACCGCGCCTCAAGGTAGCACCTCCATTGCTTGAAGGCCTGGACTACCGTGAGCATGTCTTTGTTGTGGATGGGGTAGTTGAGCTCAGCTCCCTTTTGCTTCTTGAAGTAGTACGCAATGGGTTGCAACCCCTTCCCTTGGTCCTACATCAGCACCCCGCCGATTGCATAGTCACTTGCATCTGTCACCAACACATACTCCTTGCTCGTGTCTAAATGCACCAGTACGGGTGCCTCAAATATGGCATTCATTGCATCTAAAGCTTGTCCCTCCTTTTCACCCCATTCCCATCGGTGTCCCTTCTTGAGCAAGTCTGTCAAGGGTGCTCCCATTGCCGCATGCTCCCAGATAAATGTCCTGTAGTAGTTCATAAAACCCAGAAAAACCTAAACATCACACATGTACGCCGGCTCTAGCCGCTCCCTCACTGCTTCCACCTTAAGATCCATGTGGATCCCCTTCCTACTGACAATGTGCTGAAGGAACTCCACCCCTTGCTTGGCAAATTATACTCGCTGAGTTTGGAAAACAGCCGCTCTTTTCTCAACACGTCCATCATCGTCCACATGTGCTCTTGGTGCTCCTCCATCGTTCGTAAGAACACAAGGATGTCATCCAGGAAGAAAACCACAAACTGGTCCAAGTAGGGGTGGAACACCCAATTCATTAGCGCCATGAATGTAGTAGGAGCATCCGTTAGACCCGAAGGCATCACGAGATACAAAGTTTAGAACTCCATATCACACACCAACTTACCCATGTGTACCTTGTGCTTGACGACAAGTCTACTACACTCCACTACTTTGGACACCTAGTTCGCCTTGGCCAACATCCTCGGCTGCCGTGCAAGCTCCAACCTTGTGGCTAACCTGTCGTTGAAGAAGCTCTGGCTTGCGTCGCTGTCCAGCAATCCACATAGCTTCCTTTGACCCTTAAAACTCCCCTCCGAAATCTCAAGAAATCAATCCAGGATGATCCCTTAAAATTCCGGGTCTCACCTTCATTCATTCTGCAATAGCACTTGAGGGAGCTCCTTAATCGGCAAAAGCCTTTTAGGGCTGGTGATGTCTCTTGCGGATGAGAGAAATGAAGGAGTAAGTCATCATCTCATTATTATTGCTGCATGTTTCCCTGCTGTGCCTTATGCTTGGGGCAATCCTGCTTGCAATGACCTTCTTCACCACAAGCTCAGCACATGCCTCTCAGACCCTGTTGCCTGCTTGCACTCCGCTACTAGTCTTGGATTGCATCCACCTCAATGGGCACAGCGTGACCCAGCTATTCCACACGTGGTTGTGCTGCAAAACTATTCTAGTGCGCATTTTAGCTGACCGCATCGATGAGCTCTGTTACCAGCACCAGCTCCACAAAAGACTGCAACCAGAGCACCGCGAGTTCACTTTGGACGTGCGGCTGCAGGCGATCATGGTAGCGATTGTATGTCGTTGTGTCCGAGAGGTCGTCAATCTGTGCTACCAAATCAATGAAGCATGTGGTGTACTCCTGGATGAATCTGCCTTGCTTGACGTATTTGATTTTCTCACTCACGACTCGGCTGCCATTGAGGAGGTCAAAACATGCCTAAAGCATCGTCTCGAGCTGCTCCCACGTTTCTGGCTTCTTCGTCAACGCCCGCGTACCAAATTGCACTTCCCACCCTAACTGTTTTCTCAACAGCGGCTGAAGCCGGTGCCCGGCCCCCAGCCCATCTGGCAACCCAGCAGCGTTTCGTCTGTACAATGCCTACCAATACTGTAACGCCATACCCCGGAGCAACGTAGGTGCATACTCAATTTTCATGGCATCTTCTCCCATGGGAACGCCCAACTCCCTGAAGTATTGGTTCACCGTGAAGAGTTACTCCCACACACTGCCCTTGTTGGTATAGAAGTCTGCCTTCTTTCGCTCGGGCCGCCAAAAGACAGGTGCGGATGCCAATGCAACACTCCCCAATGCACTGCTCCATTAGCCAATGTACCTCGCCTCAACCTCCAGCTGCTGGTTTTCTTCGTACAACTCATTGATAGCATGCAGGATCTCTTCCATAAGGAAGGCTTGGTAAAATACCGTTGCCGCCATGATTCTAGTTGTGATGAACAAAGAAAGTATTGCCAAAAGAAGTTGTAGATATTTGGTCTCCCTTGTGTCCGCAATGATGAGCGAATGTCCACGTGCTCTGGCACCAGATGTGAACAGAGGGACGCCTGACGTGATGGTCATGCAACGATCCCTCGGGATCAACTTCCCAACCCTGGACCCCTTGGTGTGTCTGGCCAACCCTTGAAATGCGGCATGACCCTCTCCTAGCAGCAAGACCGTTGCTAGTGACCAAAGTTCTCACCGTGCGACTCTATTGGTGGCGTTTAGACCAAGGTATCTTGTGGAAGGCTTGTAGTATCAAGTTAAGGTGTGTGAGACAACGCTTGGAATATAAGGAGAGTTGGGAAAGGAATGAATCCCTAAACTTGATGGATCAGTATAAGGAAATGTTCAAATTCTTTAGGTAAGAGTGGCATGCCTAAAACAACCCATAGGCTTCCACATGTACCAATCCCTATGGTTCAGTTGAGAGCTCCTCGGTGCTCCAAAGCCCTATACGGAGGTACAATCACGTAAATAACACATGCATCATGTACTTTGCGTTGCAATCATTCCAACACACCAAAGAATGCCTCAATCCGTGGAGACATAGCTGCGTTATGGCCATTAATGTGCTCCACACATGAATGTTGCTCGTAGCACGGCCAGCGAGGGTCACGGCCACCCGAAGCGCCCTTGCCTGCGAATTCAGCTGGAGCCCCCATCCCAAAACACCCATAGAACCCAATGAACCTTTTCTCATTGGCTAAGAATCCATCCAGGGGAGCTTCAGCTGCAGCGGGCAAGAAAGTCGCTCCGCCGTGCTCGGGGTCGAACTGGTACGTCTCCTGTTTTCTGGAGGTGTGCCTCCCACGTTTTTGCAGCTGTATCTTTCTCGTCCTTGCACCGAATGACCTGGTTCTTTGGTAAAACTCCTACGGTTTTTCATGCAGAATACAATGAAAGCATAAAAAAAAACATCTGAATTCATCATGATGACATCACAATGGCCTCAACCGGCGGCTCCCATAACAGCCCTTGTACCTAGAGAAATGTGCTCTCCCTATATGTAGAATGCTACTAAACTGTCAGCTATGGAGAACATTCTATCTCCCCATGAATGAAACAATCTTGGGAAGAATGATAAAAGAATGGCTACACTTGAGAGTGGTTGCAGATGTGCAAACTCCATAAGAGAGAGGAGGATGAGGCTTAATTGGCTACCATATGTGCAACTCACTCATGCACGGTCTTTCACCTGTCACTCACTAACTCCAGAGTGGTAAGAGAAGATTGATCTAGCCTCACGTCACATGCATGGAGAGTGCCAGAGATTCCAGCTAGAAGATTCTTGGTTATAACTCTCATCGGAATCAAAGGGCACACGAGTGGAGAAGACGCTTCTAGATACTCCATGGCCAGGGGAGGAGAGAGAAGTTGAATCCCTCTCATGTGGTAGCTGCCAGATGGTCCAATCAGTAGGCTCTGGAGCTATGTGTGCAAGGAATATGGTGCTGGAAGCTCTTGGAGTGGAGGATTGAGTCGGAGCTCAATCTGTGTGTGTGGGGCTTACTCTTGCGGTTGGTACAATAACTTCATAGTCTAGTTGCAGGTGCTCCTGTGCTACAACCAACTCACCTTGGAGAAGAAAGGCGTGCTTACGCATCTCGGCATGATCCTCATGTGTGGCTAATACAAAGCTCCAACTCAACATCCTCGAGCACTGCTAAGAGCTCACTATAGGTGGTAGACAAGGAGTCTACCACTTCGCATAATTCCTACATCTCCATCTCTGTTACCCAAAACTGACAATAGGTGTCACGTCTCCTAAAGAGGTACCTCTCCACAGGCCCTGGGACTGAGACAGATGGTCAAATAGGGAACCTGGAGGCGTGTCAAGCTCTAAGACAGGAGATGTGCATTGCTGAGAGAGATGGTACACACACAAAGGAAAATGAATAGGATGAGTGGAAGGATGTCTCCAAGCTATCTGGGGTGTCATCACCATTCACTAATTCAGAATCCTTATCCTATGAGGCAATGTTTGAGGGTGCTAGATATCCACCTGAGTTGTGTCTATTACAACCCTCTGTGAGTAGCTCAGTCAACGCACTATGTAGTGCACGCAACCACCCTTCTGAATCCCTCATAACACACTTTATAGCCATATGCATTTTGTTACTCCTTCCCATGTCCCCAGTGAAGAGGTATTCGGGTACATCTTGTGGTGTGGATGTGCCGCTGGACAATTCCTTGCAGACAACAGTGACGTAGGTATCCCATTTACTGCAAAGGTACCGGATCTTGTCCACATGAACTTGGCGTCTTACACAAGGATGACCAGGTATTGATGCTGCCAATGTGGCCAATGCAAGTGATTCTACAGATGGTGTCGATGACATCAGTAAATATGACATGACTGGTGCAGGTGGTAAAACTGATGCACTCGGTGCTGCCAATGCAGTAGATGCTGCTGATGTTGCCGATGCTATAGATGATGTCAATGTAGCATGTGTAGCTAATGATCCAGATGGTGTTGCTATAGAATATGTAGGTCATGTCACTAATGCTATGGATGGAACTGATACACTATCGAAAGCAGATGATGCTGTTGAAGATGATGATGTTGGAGATGGAGCAGATGACGTGGATGGAGCTGATATAGGTGGTGTGTCTGATGCAGAGGATGTGGTCACTGGAGCCAATGTAACTAACCATGCTAGTATAGAAGATAAAGGTACTGTAGAGGCACCTATTGTAGCTCATGCTGTCAACACCATGGATGTAGTAGATGCAGCCATCACAGGCACTGACGTAGGACCTGATGGTACCAAAGGTTTGGATGCAGCTAGTGGAATTGATGTAGTGGATGGAGCTGACACACAAGATGAAGCTAAGAGTCTGAATGAAGCTGATGCTTCTGATGCTTTTGAAGTGAGAGATAAAACAGTTGGTGCTGGTGGTGCAGCTGGTGCAGATGTTGCAGATTAAAAAGATAGCGTTACAAATAAAGCAATTGTTAAAGATGAGGTAAATGCTAATGGTGCAGCTACAGTTTGGATGCTGCAAATGATGCTGATGCCGCCGATGCTGCTAAAGCAGCAAATGGAGCAGCTGTTGTAGCTGCTGCAACTGTCACAACTGATGCACCTGGTGCTGTAAACAAATCGGGTGTTGTAGATAAGGCCAATGCTGACGATGCAATTGAAGTTGTGGATGATATAGATGATGTTGATGCTGTTGATATTGTTGAAGAATCAGATAGAGTAGCTATTGTAGCTGGAGCAACTATCCCTACTGATGCAGTTGGTGTTGTAATCAATGCAGGTGCCACAAATGAAGTTGATGCTGACGGTACAGCTGATGAAATAGATGGGAGAGGTGGTGTACAACCAAGTACAACTGTTGCATGTGATGTAGCTGGTACTATAGAGGATGCAGAAAGCATGGATGTAGATAGTGTAGATGAGTTTGATGGTGACAATGATGATAAAGATGTAGAAGCTACAGATGATGTTGCCACTATTGATGCCGTTGATGGAGAAGATGTTGTAGAGGAAGCTGATGTTGGCAATGTAGCAGATGTAATAGATGGGGTAGCTGGTGTAGCGTGTATAGCTATCGCAGCAGATTTAGCTGGTATTATATAGGATGTAGAAAGCATGGATGTAGTTGAAGTTGAAGTTGCTTATGCTGTGAAAGATGTAGAAGCTACAGATGATGTTGCCGATACCGATGCTATTGGCATAGAAGATGTTGTAGAGAACACTAATGCTGGCGATGTAGGAGATGTAACTAATTCGGCAGCAGGTGTAGCTAGTGCAGCTCCTAGTTGATGCAGCCGGTATCATACAGGATGGGAAAGGCACGGATATAGATAGTGTAGACAGAGATAACACTGCTGATACTACTGAAGATGTAAATGTTGTAGATGATGCTACTGCTGCCAATATTAATGTACCTGGTCCAACTGATGTAGTGCCAGATGCTCCTACGCCATCCTCGGTGCTCACTGTCATAGTCGATGTTGAAGTGGATGGATGCACATACCTTCCCTTGACCAATGTAACGACAGAAGCCGGTGGAGATAAAGTTGTGCCAGTCACAAGATGAACATGATGCACCGGGTGCCGACGACATCATCGAGCAAGAGGCTAACTTGGAGAGGATGTAGAGAGTGGCTCAACCATCGGGGAAATAAAACCAGTGGAGTATAGGATGGAGAGACTAGTTCCAGAATGATATGAAAGGTCCAGTGCAGCTGAAGAAGGTCCCTTAGATGAAGATGAAGAAGATGAAGGAGAAGAAGACAATGGCAGGCAGGAAGAATAAAAATAATATGAGAGATAACAAGCACTAGGCCGTGACATCATGTGCCTCACACTCTAGAGCTCAATGTACAGGGTCTCTAGAGTGGCTGTGAGGGAAACAGGTAGGTCTGCCTGCTGTGGAGTGTGAAGAAATGCATGGGGCTGGAGCCAAGGTGGATGCCACTCACTAGGGTGTCGACAACACTGCCGCCAAACGTGCCTTCCATCTCCATAGAAGTTGCAAGATCAATCCATAGAGAGCTGGCTCCTGCTATGTAAGGAGAGGACCAATCCTTTGAGGATGATGCAAGTGAGGATGAGGAATGTCTTGGCCAAGCAATGTAGAGATCCACCACAAGAGGGATGGAGAGATGCATTACGACAGGGTGGTACTGGCGGCCACATATCAACCCCTGAAGATGGTTGACGATGAGGCTCAGTTTGAAGAATGACGTCTCTCGGTGGTGACGAGGACTACGGAGAAAGCTGGCCAGAGGGTGGAGGCGGTCCGATCATGACGCATTCATGCGGATGATATGGAGAGATATGTAGAGTGGCGGCTCCCGTGGAAATAGAAATTGACCACATAAGAGGGTGACCAGTGTCCCCATAAGAAGGTGATGCCACAGGCTGGATTAGTGCATCGGTAGGCTGGTGACATGGCAGAGCGAGGAGAACGCTCTCTCCTTGTGGTAAGAAAACCAACCACAGGAGTGATTGGCCAACAACACCATGAGGAGGTGGTCTCGGCAGTAGAATCAATCTGCCCGGAGGTAACTGGTCATGAGAGTGAGCGTACGGTACCTTCTCTCCTGGCCGTGTAGATGAAAACCACGGGAGCACATGACCGGGGAAATCATGTGGTGGTGGTCCCAACGTGGCCTCAGCATGTCGAAGGATCGCAGATGAAGAGGGTGACGGTGCCATATGCTATCACCAGGCGGTGTTGGAAACGCTCGTTGGATGTAAGATCCAGGAGGTGAACCTAGTCGTGGCATCATCGTGCCTAGAGGTGAGGATGGTGACACGTAGGAGTGGTGTCCAGTATGTGTCATACCAGAGAAGAGTGTGATAAAGATGTAAGAGGAGCTGACACCGTATCCAAGTGGTGTAGCGACCTAGGGAACGTGTTGGATCTAGTGAGAATGCCTTTATAAATTGAATGGGACCAAAGGCACTTTGTTTCATTAAGTGTGGAGCACGCTACCTCCAAAACCCTAGGGTAATGTAACATTTTTTACTACAAGTCCTCAAGTAACAAGGGATCTCCTTGTTACGGGTGGGACTTGCTAGTCGAGTCTCACTCGTTGGCCACCGGCGAGCATTGCCTGCCGGCACTCAACAGGGTGCAAGGGCAAAATCACCCTTTGTCTGCAAAAACGGCGCAATAGCACATGCAATTCTCAAACTGGGCCCGAAGATAAGAAATCTGCTTGAGACCTAAAGTCACATACGTTAAGGTCTAATCTAGGTCTTGCATCACAGTGAAGTCTCATATTCCACCAAACTAGGCTAGATGTTAGAGAACCTACATTAGACCTAACAAACACGCAAGTCATGGTCTAATCTTGGTCTTGTGTTACTGCGAGCACACTATGAGACATGGTTCTCAAGGAAAGAAATAGGTTTTCCATTGGGGGAAGGCAAGGGTCGACGGCCGGCGAGTGTGGGAGACAAGAGGGTGACGCTGCCACGTGATGGTCTTGGCAAACACGTGTCTGCACAATCAACGTGGATCAGCACCAACCGACAAATTCTCATGCATTGCACACCGGAGGACACATACAGACAGAGATATACATAGAGGATTATCAAGCCCCCCTTGGTCAAGGGTGTTGCATGCATGCAGCCAAGTTGAGAGAAGAGGGAGGAGGATGGAAGTACTTTGGTGAGGAATTCTGCAAGTTTCTCACTGCCAGGTACCTTACACACTTGTACAAAGCCTTCTTCCACTACTTCCAAAACAAAGTGATGTTCAACTCCTATGTGCTTGGTGCATGGGTGCAATACACCGTCATTTGAAGTGATGCCACGTGCAGCAGAACTGTCACTATACGGTGGTACAGTCACCACAATCATGCCCAACTCCCCCAGTGGCCGTTTCAGCCAGGTTGCTTGGCACGCTGCTTTCCCAAGGCCATGTATTCTACTTCAGCTACACTGCGTGCCATACATGGCACACAGTGTAGCTTTTTAGCACCACCCAGTGGTGCCCTTATGACACAGTGGTGCCCTTAAGACGGAAGGCATACCCCCCCTCCCAGACTGCGTGCATTTCTGACCCATGCATAGTCACTGTCACAATATCCATCAAGCAAGGGACCAGTGCTAGTGGAGAAGACGAGCCCACGGATGCACTGTCAAACACATAGCGCAAAAGGTTCAGCAAAGCCTTTTGATGAGCAGTGCATGGTTGGTGGCTGAATTGGACGAGAGTGTTCACTACACAAGCAACATCCGGTCAGGTGGTGGAGAAAAGGTAGGGAATACTGCCAACAATCTGTCTCTACAATCTAGGATCTCTGTGAGGTCCGTAGTCAGTGGTCTGAGGATCAAGAAGTGTCCGTACACGTCTGGGCTCATTGGTGAATGTTTTGCGGGGAGTTGCTGCACGAGGTGAGAGAGCAGTTGTCTTAGATGTGCTATTAATCGTCCCTGGTGTAGTGTCAAGGTACATGCAGTTCTGTGGTCATTCCTAGGAAGTTCTGTGCCTCTCCTAGGTCAGTCACCGTCAGTGTGTGGTGAGCAGTGCTTTTGTCTCTAGGACAAGATGAAGAGAGGGCGAAAGGATCTATATGTCATCCACGTACACCTGAAGAGCAACTAGAACGCCGTTCACCCAACAGATGAACAGAGAGGGGTCAGACAGACTTCGCAAAAATCCTCAAAGATCCAGTGTTAAGCTGATTTCCTTGTTCCAACAATGCAGTGCCTGTTTCAGTCCGTACAGTGCCTTCAGTAGAAGCCAGATTCTGTGTGTGCCATCTATGGAACCTGGTGGTTGTTCCACATAAATTTCCTTGTCCATTGGTCCGTTCAAAATGGCATTCTTGACATCCATGTTGATTTTTTCCCAGTCCTGGTGTGCAGTAACCCCTAGCAGCACGCAACCTGATGTGTACTTGCCCACTGGGGCATAAGTGTCCATAAAGTCTTGCCCTAGTATCTGGTGAAAACCCTTGGCCACCAGTCTGACCTTGCACTTCTCAAACTGGCCCTGCACATTCCGTTTGATTTTGAACACCCATTTTAAGTCAATGGCTTTGCGTCCCGCGGGAAGAGGCACCAACGGAAAGACATCATGCTCAATAAGAGAGTTCAACTCATTGATCATAGCCTTTTCCCACTTTGTTGCATCTGAGCGCCCCCTTGCCTCTTCGATGGTGAGAGGCTTTGGGTGGATAGCCACAGGTTGTGTGGGACCGGCCGTGTGGTAGAACTGTTTGTAATCCACCCTGGCCGCGTTCCGTTGTAAGAGACGGACCGGATCAGGCTGAGCATGATTGCCCTGTATTGGGGTCAGGCTGGTTGGGGACCCGGAGGTTTCTACATTGTTGCTTGCAAGATCAGTCGGTGTGTGCAAGTCGGTGTGGACCGGTGTCACCTAGGCCGTGACCTTATATCCTCTGGATCTTGGTGTGACCTTTGGTTGTGTGGTGGGAGTAAAATTGGGAACACTGACATACTCAGGGCATCGTTCAGGGACAGTCAGCACCATTGCATGCTTGAGGCCCTTGAACGCCTTGTATGGCAAGTCTTCTAGGAAGGACACATCTCAGCTCTCGACAAACACATGTTGTAAAGGGTCCCAAATCCTCCACGCCTTTGAGGCATGGGAGAATCCAACAAAGAGACACTACCTACCACCTGGGTTCAGCTTGTGACTGGGTCAGTAAACCACACACAAGCCATTGTGTCCCACACCCGTGCACGGCGTAAATCTGCCTTCTGGTTGAGACATCTATCCCAGGGATTGATGGTCCTGGGTAGGGGCCCTTGAGGTATCATATCTCATACCCAGGCAATACATTTGACAGCCTCCTCCCAGAATCCAAAGGTTAGGCCAGACTCAGCCAGTGGGGTGTGC
The DNA here is from genome assembly GCA_023375785.1 of Penium margaritaceum. Lineage (NCBI taxonomy): Eukaryota > Viridiplantae > Streptophyta > Zygnematophyceae > Desmidiales > Peniaceae > Penium > Penium margaritaceum. Next base: position 43,449 of record SZWC01003934.1, on the reverse strand, counting down.
AGAGCGTCACCTAATGTTCTGTGCCATCTCTCGGCCACCCCATCTGGTTGAGTTGTATAGGGTGCGGTAGTTTGATGGACAACGCCTCTGGTTTTCAGGTCTATTTCAAGTGGACTTAGGAATTCCCTACCCATATCAGTATGAAGCATGCATAGAAACCATTTAGTTTGTTGTCGACCAAGGGGAATCCATTACATGATTTCCTGTTGTGCATACACTTTGGTTTTGAGCAGAAACGCCCAGCGGAAAGGGCTGTAGTCATATGTCAGAGTAAAAACATACAATGATGCATACTGGACTGAGGCAACCGACATGGGTCCAATTAAGTCGGCATGTACCAACTCAAATGGTGCCTCGCTGACATGATGTGATAATGGAAAGCTCTGTCAGTGTGGCTTTCCTTCTTGACAGTTCACACATGCAGATGCTTTCAGGCGGTGGGGACAGTCGTCAGGATGCAACATGTGTGCATGTTGGTGTTTCAACTGATCGGTAGCCCGTTCACTGTAGATGTGGGCCATTCTTATGTGAATGAGCTCAGTGTGTTTCGGTTATGTTTTACTCATGATGTGAGTGTGTGCAAAGTTGGTGGAAAATGTAGGGAACAAGGTCAGAAGGTGTAGCATGTCGGCATGCCAGGGCCCATTAGCCTGTAATGCACCGTGCGCATGAAAAAACATGCATCTGTCTGCCTGTGTTAGAATTGACATGCCCAATTGGCGATCCGACTGCCCCCCTGACAGCAGGTTTACCTTCCGCCGAGAGACATACAAACCACGAGCCTGCCACATGACCCTTCACGGTGCTTGTAATGTAACCGTCCCAATGCCCTCAACCCTCGACAGTTTTCCTAGGCCCATCTGCACCCCCTCCACAGCATGTGTGGCTGGTGGATACAAGGGCCCCAACAACAAGCGCAGCCGCGAGAATGACGAGCTGCATGCGGCGCGTGAGCGTTGCAACGCCTCCTTCCGCGAAGGGCTCTGCCACAACTGCATGCAGCCGGGCCACTTTAAGGCTCAGTGCCCTCAGGCTACTGGTGGTGGAAAAGAGACCGCGGTGTTAGCTGCAGCAGTAGCACCTCGTGGGGATGGTCCAGCAGGAGGCCGCGGACAGGGCCGTGGACAGGGTCGCGGTCGCGGCAATGGGCCCGGCCGTGGTAACGGACAGGGCCGTGGGGCGCGTTCTCTCCACCCGAGTGACGTCAGTGGGGACCACTCAGGGGTAAAACTACATCACGGGTGTGGATTCATGTTTTCAGATGAGGATGTTAAACAATTTGAGTTTTTGACGAGTTCAAACTTCTCTGTTGTTTTCTCTCCTCTTGTTGAACCACATTCTACACTTGTTGACCGATATTGCCCACTAAACCTTGCATCTCCAGACGAGATGCATGATCGTACATGCTTAGTGGTGGCGACACCGACCACTCTGCGAGAGTTTTGTGACGCAGTAATTGAAGCAAACACCCTCAAAGCAATGAGTTCAATCACGTTTGCAGTACCTTTAGTCGACGATTTTGACCCAGTCAAATCAAAAGACTGGAAGGTGCTAGCCAAATTCACACATGCCCACGAGATGTGGACTCGAGTGGATGAATCATGGGAGTTGCGACGCCCGTCGTACAGATTCTGTGTTTATCACAAACTTGGCTTGCCGTCGTCGAGTCTGTTCACTCGGAAGAGTGGAGGCAACATGACGATGTAGTTCAAAGGACACCTAGCTCGTGCTCACGTGAACGTACTTGCTGATATTAGAGGGGACGACTCTTTTGTTAGCCTTGGCTTTACCCGACATGTTGGCCTGAAGTACGAGCCATCGAATGGCGCAGTTGTTGTTGGTGACAACCGTACGGTACCCGTGATCGGTACTTGTAAAACAAAAGTTTGCATTCAAGGGTACACACAGAGTGTCACGTTGACGGTACTCAACCTTCTTGACCCATTTGACATGGTGCTAGGCAACCCCTGGCTCCGTGAGAACAAGGCTCTAATGTGCTTTGGATCAAAGCGTTTGATCCTTCGAAAAGGACAGCGCCGCTTTACGTTGATTTGGAGTACGGAATTATCACTGACCCGACTCAAAGTCCATGCAAGCTTGTTTGCGATGCAGGTCAAGAGACGTATTTGACAAGGTTGTCGATACTTCTTGGCTCAGCTGCAGAAAGTGGAGGACGACGTGAAAGAAGACATGCCACAAGAGATCAAATCTCTATTGGTGGAGTTTTTGGATGTATTCCAAGACCCACCGGTTGGGCTTCCACCAGAAAGACACATGGGCCACACAATTCCGCTGCAACCAGAGGCAACTCCTCCGTTCAGACCCATGTATTGCCTTAGTCTAGCAGAAAGGCGAGAGACCGAATGCCACATCAAAGAGTACCTTGCAAAAGGGGGTATCGAGCCCAGTAGCTCGCCGTACGGTATGCCGATCCTTTTTGTGAACAAAAAGGATGGTGGTTTACGCATGTGCGTGGATTACCGGGCGTTGAACAAGCTAACGGTGAAAAATCGATTCCCCTTACCGCGGATTGAGGACTTTTCTGACCAACTCCAAGGGGCAAAAGTATTTTCGTCCTCTGATTTGTCTCAAGGGTATCATCAAATCCGCACCACGGAGGATGATGTGCCCAAAACCGTATTTCGAACGCACATGGGACACTATCAGTTCTGAGTGTTATGCTTTGGGCTTACAAATGCCCCTACAACCTTCCACGGAGAAATGAACCGAACGTTTGCCAAACAACTTGGGAATTTTGTCTTGGTTTACCTAGATGACATCCTGGTTTTCTCCAAATCAATGGAAGAGCACATAGAACATTTGCGCAAAGTTCTCGCAATCCTTCGGGAAAAGAAGTTCTATGGGAAAGTGAGCAAGTGCAAGTTTGCACAAGATGAGCTCAAATACCTTGGACACATCGTCGGCAAGGACGGCATCCCATTCGACCCACGAAAGGTCCAAGTTGTTGTGGACTGGCCACTTCCCCAGAATGTTGGGCAGATTTGGTCTTTCCTCAGCCTTGCAAACTACCTTCGACGGTTTATGCAAGGGTATTCGACCTTGGTAGCACCGCTAACCAGGCTTACGTGAAAAGACGTGCGTTGGGAATGGACAATGATTGCGAGAGCGCTTTTCTCAAAGTCAAAGAGCTCCTATCCACGACGCTCGTCCTAGCTCTTTCGCATCCATCGCAACCGTGGGAGGTTTGATGTGATGCGTCGGTAGTAGGACTCAGAGCTGTCCTCATGCAGAATGGTCACCCAGTTGCGTATGAGAGCCCGAAGCTCATTCTCGCGGAAACACGGTACATGACTAGGGATCAAGAACTCCTTGTAGTAGTACACGCTTTCAAGATGTGGCGTTGCTACCTTGAGGGTGCGGAAGGGGGTGTGACGGTCGTGACCGACCATAATCCATTGGTGTTTTTCCAAACGCAACCGAACCTGTCAAGACGACAGGCGCGTTGGAGCGAATACCAGAGCCGATTCTCGTTCACATAGGAATATCGGCCAGTACACATCAATGTGGCCGATCCACTAAGCCGACAGCCTGTGGAAATTAAAGCAACCACCGA
>SZWC01003934.1:27976-39866 GCA_023375785.1 Penium margaritaceum | reverse complement strand
GTCGTGACCGACCATAATCCATTGGTGTTTTTCCAAACGCAACCGAACCTGTCAAGACGACAGGCGCGTTGGAGCGAATACCAGAGCCGATTCTCGTTCACATAGGAATATCGGCCAGTACACATCAATGTGGCCGATCCACTAAGCCGACAGCCTGTGGAAATTAATGCAACCACCGAGGTCAGTGGGTGTTTTATGGCCATTGCAACAGCAACAGTACAACCACCAGATCCCCCTACACCTCTACGGCAACCACCACGAGAGATAATCCATTACAACGGTTTTGTAAACAGGATCCGGATGGGATATTGTGTGGATTCTTGGTTTCAAGACTCTTGAAATCTGGACAAGTACGGCTTGGTGGAGGCCGTAGGAATCTTCTGGCACGGAGAACAAGTTGTTGCGCGAAACTCGGGAGACCTTCGAGTAAAGGTTATCTCTCAGTTCCACGACCCGCCGGTCGGAGGTCATGTGGGACCCCGAAAGACCGGACAGGCACTCTCGGACCACTATTGGTGGCCAGGATGGAGTGTCCATGTCCGTAAGTATTGCATGACATGCGACCCATGTCTTCGGAATAAGGCTGGTAACAAGAAGCCTGCTGGACTCCTCCAACAGCTTCCCATTCCTGGGACTCCATGGGAGTGCATCAGCATGGACTTCATTACTGGTCTTCCAGACACGGCCCGTGGCCACGATGCAATACTAGTGGTTGTGGATCATTTGACGAAGATGACACACTTCATTCCTACAACCAATGATGTGAACACAGAGGAGACCGCTCGTCTCTTCTTTGAGGGTATCATAATGTACCACGGCTTGCAGTTGCGCATTATGTCCGATCAAGATCAAAAAATTGCTAGTAAGTTCTGGCAAAAGATGCACGAGTACTTCGGCAGTGAGTCATAAATGTCGACAACATTTCACCCTCAAACTGACGGACAAACAGAGCGCATGAATTGCACTCTGGAACAGATGCTCCGCATGTGCGTGGACCCTGCCATGCATGATTGGGACGAATTCCTAGCACCGGCCGACTTTGCGGTGAACAACTTGATGAACGAGTGCACACAGTTCACACCGTTTGTGTTGAACAGTGGTCGACATCCAGTGGTACCCTCTTCATTGGTGAAGAGTGGGAGCACAAAAGGGCAGGTTCCTTCCGCTCAAGCCTTTGCCAAGCGCATTGACTCCTTGTTACAGGAGGCAAGGGGTCACCTTCAAGCAGCTCGGCAGCGACAAAAGGCATATGTCGACAAAGGTCGCCGGGAGGTCTCGTTTGACATCGGTGACAAAGTGCTGCTTGGCACTAAAAACCTTCGGGTGAAGTCGCCGGGGGCAAGAAAACTTCTACCAAAGTGGATTTGGCCGTTTCCCATTGTGGCACGCATCGGGCCAGTGGCATACCGATTGCTACTTCCACCGAGTATGAAAATACATGACGTGTTTCATGTGAGCCTGCTGGCTCCATACACGGAAAACGGAACCGTTCAGCCACCGCCAGCAGTCCTTGCTGCCAACGGCCAATACGAGGTCCTTCGCCTACTCCAGCACCGAGAGCGCACTCTTTGGTCGCACGTTGTTAGGGAGTACCTCGTTTATTGGACCGGTTGTGGACCTGAACATAACTCATGGGAGCCCGAATCCCGGTTGCCCACAGGGGTGGTCATTGAGTACTGGAGCGAGCTTGCAGCTCGCACAGAATGACGTGTAGCAGGAGGTGCCACCTGAATGTGGAAAAATTGAACAACACTCCCACATGGCAGCATTCATGAACAGCGACCATAGGAGGTTGGGGACGCCCAACATGGTTGTCGCGTGGATGCGCCAGCCTAAAGGGGGGTGGCCGCTAGCCATGCTGACCTACAAGCTGCAGCTTAGGTCTATGTACCATGCACGTGTTCATGTCTAGCTGGTGATTGAAATTATTGATTTTCTTTCAAAATGTTGATGACTCACTAACTGACAATCCTGCTTGTTGTTCATGAACCGAGACGGTTCATAACAAGTGGGGAGGAAAGTAGCGGGAGGGCCGGTTCGGCCCTCCCTCCTGGCAGAAGCGAGGGGTGGTTGCGCACCACCGCTCGCGTCAGCGAGGGCTGGCCGGCAGCCAGCACTTCGCTGGCCGCCGGCCAGCTTGCTGCCGGCCGGCTAGACGGCCGGCGGCCGGCCAAGAGACCGGCCGGCCACCGGCCGGCCAGCCGCCAGCCGCCGATCGCGGCCTCAGCCGGATCGGTGGCTGAGAGGCCACAAGGGCCTCGAGGGCAAGGCCTTGTGGCCTTGTACCCTCATCCCCCCTCGCCCTCCTTGCAAAACAAGCAAGCAATGACGAGGGATAGGGGGAGCGAGGGTGAGGTCGAGAGAGCTGGCGCGAAATCGCCAGCGTGCCTCGCACGCGACGATTTTGCGCCAGAACGGCAAAACGTAAATCGAAGTTCGTTCGCGACGAACTTGGACATAAAATAAATGAAATAACTCGTGTGAAAACACGAGTTCAAGATAAAACTCCCCGGTTTGGGTCCCAAAACTAGGGGTTTGGTTAAAAACGGAAATGGGCATCCGAAGACTCGAAGTATTCGAGTCTCCCTGCTCTGGGTCGTTGATGACGATTGTCCCTCAGTCCTACGAAGGGGGCAAACCCCTTACGCGGACTGAGAACGCCATTTTGCGAACTCCGACGACGACTTCAGAGCAGGAGCTGGAGACTCAGCCCGTTACACCTACACCCTGTGGCATTTTTGCTTTGGCAGAAGAGGTGAGGACCTCTCTGATCCACAAAGTGGTGGAGCATGATGCCTGGCGCCACCTACCCATGCGCCAAGAAGAACAAGACATGACCCTTGTTGTGACACTAAAAGATTGCCTCCACAACCTCTATCCCAAACAAGGCATGCCAGTTGCCAGGTTTTGGGATGAAGCTATGGATATTCGCTGACAAATCTTGGGTCTAGATGCCTCGTGCTCTATCCTTGAGTGGCTAGACATGGTGATGCTCCACTTCGGTGAGCAATACAAGGAGTTCCGGCATGACATGCAACGTTGCCATCCAGTCGCTGAGATTGAGCTCACCGACCTCAAACTGCAAAACCACAAAGACATACTTAAAGGCGAAGCTCGCAAGATGACAGATGCACCACTGACAGAGTATACACACATAACTCGTCTTTCGCGGTTGTTGCAGCGACCCAAACCTCATTCACCTCTCTTGGTGCATCCTCTAGTGGAGGTCGTGACTGGTCTAGTAGCAGTGGTTAACGGTCATGGACGCGACCATGATAACCAAAGGTGCAGCTACTGAAACCAGACTAGGTACTTTCTGTGCTGGTGTCCTTCTCTCCAATGGCAGATCATGGAGAAACTGTAGCAGCAATAGACACAACAGCAGCAGACACAACTGTAGCAAAGGCAGACTCAGCAGCGGCCAAGACAGGTACAATAGTAGCATCAGCCACTGTAACAGTTTCCCATCATGCACCACTTTGGTGGACATGGACCACCTGGGCTGCACCCCTACTATCCTGTAGCTACAGCCACCTTTAGACTACAGTCTCAACATCAGCTTCAGCCATAGCCATTGTAGCAGACGTCGACACAGCTGGGCCCTATGGACTGCCTATGCACTACGTGCCACCATTTGCGATGGGTCCAGTCCCGGTCCCAGGGTGGGCCCAACGTGTGTACAACAATATGGTAACCTCACACGCTACCGACATGCAGAAGTCCATCCCCACAACCCTCCCTCCAAAGAACATCGTAGCTTCCCAGTTGGGTCCGCGCCTTGGGTACATGCAAATCACTACATCGCACATCTTGCCCATGCATGAGTGGTTGTTTGATTATGCAGTGTCACATCACATGTCACCTCATTGTCGGTTTCCGGGTACTTGAAGGTCTGAGTCCCATTGTCCTCGGTGAAGCTTTCAGCTTCCTCCACGAGTGCAGCAAACTCGCTCAAGTAAGATTCGAGTGAGCTGCCCAGTTGCCTGAAGTCCTTGATCTTGTGGAAAGCGTGCTGCGCCTCCTCACGTTGGGTGCACTTCTTGCGCATGATCGCGCAAAAGGCCTCCCACGGCATGGGCTGCCACCCGAGGTGCGGCTGCTGCGCAGTCCACTCAAGAACCACATACTTGAAGAGTTTGTCTTCAAGCCATGTCGTGGCAAGGTCGCCCCACTGGCTGAGTGGAGCCTTGTGGACACGTAGAACGTGCTCTATGCGGTTCAGCCAGTCGGTCAGCTTCACGCCCTTCTGGAAGATCTCCACACTGTGGAGGAAGGACGTGCTCATGACCTACCCCAAAGACGTCGAGGTAGGCAGGTCGTCGCTTCCACCGGCAATGGCATCCACATCTACGGCACGCTGCGCTTGCTGCTGCATCCGTACCTGGGTCACGCTCTGCAACATCTTGTCGAGGTCGTGGCATCGGCGGCTTGCCTCATGGGTGTCCAGGCGCTGGAGCTGGCGATCACGGTCAAGGTTCGTGATGCTCTGCCCGACGTGGGCTAGCAGGTTAGCGAACGCGAACTTGAGCTCTGATGTCGTCAGAGCATCGGCGATAGCTTCTAGGGCCTCGCGTTGTCCGTGCAACCTTACCCATTGCAAGAGGGTACGGTTCACGTACACGCCTCCAAGGAGTCCCACCTTTCGAAGGAGACTGTCTTCGGCGACGACGCTCAAGTAGGCGCTGCCTTGCCCCATTGCGGCCTCATCGTAGGAAGGAGTTCGTCGCACAACAATGGTGATGGTCGCAATCCTCGTTGCCTTTGCCATCGTCGGTGTCGTGCTCTTCGTTAGGGTCTTCCCCCGGGAGATCCTCCTCCATCGCGTCGTCCTTCGCGTGGGGGTCGCCCACTAGCGCGTCGACGTGCTCGTCGAGCACCTTTTTGGCCTCTGCACACTTCTCGGTATCGCCGAGGTTGGCGTCGGTTGCCTTCGGCGGTATGGTTGCCCTTGGCGGTACGGTTGCCTTTGGGTTGGCAACCGTGCTCGCGGTGGCGGCTCCCAAAACTTGGAGTCCGCCGAGAGCTCGTGGCGAGGCCTTCACCACCTTGTCCTTGTTGGTCTTGGACGGTCTAGCACTTGCCATCTTGTGGCCCGTGCAACTAGCACGTGAAGACCGTTGTGAGGATCACCCCACAACGTTAAGGAGGAATCGCCGCCCACAAACCACTTGCTCTCACAATCGGTGAGGCAGTTATTAATTATTTTTCTATGTTCCTAGGCCACCACGTCAGCACAAGGTCGTGGGTTTTGAAACTAGTCTTCCTAAGCCATGACTCACGGCGATTGGCAAGGACTAGTACCTAGGCAAACATAAAAACATAAGACAAGGAAATGACAAGGGATGTGAGTGTCGCTCACAAAAGAAGAGAAAGGAGTGCAAAGAGGAATTCTAAAAATTCCTAACGAGTCTTTCACTCTTTCTTCTACCTCTTGTCTTCCTCTTGTCTTCTTGTCTTCCTTGGTCTTCTCTTCACGCTCCTTGATGCCTCTCGCATTCTTGGGCGGCGTCTTCCCTTGAGCCGGCGGCGTTGGCGAGCCGCCAAAAATCTTCAAGGTGTCACCCTCCTTCTTTCTAGGGTGCTCTCAGGTCATGAGAGTCCCTAAGCTTGGGAAGGGGCGCTGTCCCAATTTTTGGATGAGGGAGTGTTGAAGGAGCCTTGAAAATGGGGAGGATTTTGTGGTTTTTTAGGGTGGGAACTCCCCACCCCGCCCCACAAAAATCTTCCTAGCCCTGTGGAAGTGAGGAGAGGCTGGAAGGAAAAGTCTCCACCAAGTAGAGCTCTTTTCAAGCTCTCTAACGCACTTTACGGCGCTTCCATCCATGAAGTGTAGATGCCGTAGTCCCTTTTGGCATTTCTGCTACTGCTTACAGCTGCTGGTGGCGTTTTGTCTATGTCGTAGCCGCCATTTACGTCGAACTCTTGGTCGCAAGGGTCGTCTGGCTGTGAGAACCACTGTAATGGGCTCATTCTCCAGCTCCTGCTCTGAAGTCATCGTCGGAGTTCGTAGAATGACGTTCTCAGTCCGCATCAGGGGTTTACCCCCTTCGCACGACTGAGGGGCAATCGTCATCAACGACCCAGAGCAGGGAGACTCGAATGATTTGAATCTTCGGAGGCCCATTTATGTTTCTAACCAAACCCATAGTTTTGGGACCCAAACCGGGGGTTTTCACCTCAAACTCGTGTGTTTGCACGAGTTATTTTGTTTATTTTATGTCAAAGTTCGTCGCGAACGAACTTCAATTTACGTTTTGGCGTTCTGGCGCGAAATCGTCGCATGCAAGGCACGCTGGAGATTTCGTTCCAGCTCTCTCAACCTCACCCTCGCTCCCCCTATGCCTCATCCTCACTTGCTTGTTTTGCAAGGAGGGTGAGGGGGGGCGAGGGCACGAGGTCACGAGGCCTCGCCCTCGAGGCCCTCGTGGCCTCTCAGCTGCCGATCGGGCTGAGGTCGCGATCGGCGGTTGGCGGCTGGCCGGCTGGTGGCCGGCCGGTCGCTTGGCCGGCCGCCGGCCGTCTAGCACCACTATTTGTCCCATCTACCTTACTCAAGATGCTTAGAGGATGGGTCTCGTGGTCTGCCTAGCTCCAGACGGTGCTAGGAAAGACCAAGGATATTTCGGCAATAAGTTTTCGGGAAGCTGCCATAGACATCATTGGGTCCTGCAAGTACAATCCAACCCCCACAAACCCTTTTCCCACCCTTACAGTCACAGTGCAGTACCTTCGAGAGGCCCTTGGAGGATCGTAGGGAATTCCTTTTTTGCAGGCTCTTTGTCGCATGTGCCCACAGAATGCGCCAGGCCATGCTAGGGCTTGCGTGCCCCCATTAGGGCTAGTTGGATGCCTTGGGTCTACTTCGCCACCCTTTTATAGTCCGCCGACCCCAGCTGGCGTGGCATCCAAGTGGTTTCCACTCCTTTCTTCAGCTCCTGCGGTTGTCTCTCATCCTCCTCGGGCCCAAAAGAGGGCTCTGATGCAAAGAGTATGTCATTGTGATTTGAATGGGACCAACGGCGTTTTGATTAAGTTTGGAGCACGCTAGCTCCAAAACCCTAAGGTGATGCAATAGTTTTTTACTACAAGTCCTCATGTGATAAGGGATCCCCTTGTTACGGGTGAGACTTGGTAATCGAGTCTCACCCGTCGGCGAGCGATTCTTGCCGGTGCTCAATAGGGTGGGAGGGCAAAATCATCATTTGTCAGCATTAAAGGCGTGATAGCAAGTCTCGAACTAGGCCAATAGTTGAGAAACCTAATTTTGACCTAAAAGTCACATAAGTTAAGGTCTAACCTAGGTCTTGCATCAGAGCAATTACATTATGATGCATAATTCTCAAGGACAAAAATAGGTTTTCCAGTGACGGCAAGCAAGGATCGACGGCCGGTGGATAGTGGGAGACAAAAGGATGGCTCCTCCATGTAATGGGCTTGGCAAATATGTCTTCGCGATCAACGTGGATCACCATGGACCACCTAATCCTCATGAAATTCACATCCGAGGACACATACGGATGAATATATGCACAGAGGATTATCAGCTAAGATAAGGTTGAAGAAAAATAAGATAAAGGACATGTAGCGAGGGAAGCACTTCTTCCCTTTTTGTAAGCTTTTTATTTTGGAAAAGCAAAATGTAGTAATGTTTTGGAGCCACAACTTGGTGCACCATGAAGCTCCCTACACACTCCAACAAAATGGCATCTCCAAAAGCTGGAAACTTATGCTTGCCAACAATGTTTGTACTCTCGTGAGTGTCTCTTCCCTCCCCTCCTTCTCTGAAACCATGTCCTACATGACCTGGGTTTAGAACTGTGTTCCCCACGACCCTCTCCCTTGTCACGCCACTCCCTTTGAACGGTGGTATAATAGTCGCACGGATCTGCATCTTTTGTGCTTAGGGTACTATGTCACTGTTGTCTCGCTTCCCCAAAAAGAACTTGGTTCGGCAATCTCAGCGCCGATGTCCGCCTCTGCACCTTTCTCAGTGTCTCGGCCATGTCCAACGCTTGGCGTTTCCGGGACACTGATTGGTCCTCCATAATCGAGTCTTGTGATGTCCTCTTCTTCAATGATGTCTTTCCTTGTGACCTATCTGGTGTCTCACCACCCTCCTCTCTCTCTCTCCTCGCTCCATGAGCTCGAGGGGGAGGGGATTTGTCTATCCCAGCCTCCAATCTAGTGGATTCTTGGGCATCCGCTGGCACGGCTTGTTCTGCTGGTCCTCCCTCTTCTTCTCCATCACCGTCTACCCCCTCAACTGACAGTGACTCTCCCATCCTGTCCTCTCCATCCAGCTCACCGACCGCCTCCTCCTCAAAGTCGCCTATCCTTACGACCTCTGCGCCCTCTTGGTTGGCAACCTCTAGCGCCCCAAAACACTCACCCATGCACTCTGTTTCCAGCTTGTCCCTTGAGCCTGTGCTGCACACCCCAATCATGTCTGATTCATGTGAACCACCGCATCAGGTCCCCCCTCTCGGCCGTGTTCCATGCACACGTGGAGGGAGACTGCATGCTCTATCCCAGCACTCTTCCTCCCAGCCTCCACAGCCCTTCTACTGATGCACACGCTCCAGTGTATCGTCCTCGACTACTCGACCCTCTGTAAGACCCAGTGGTCCTGATGCACTTTGCCCTTCTCAGTCTGCATTGCCCTCTCAACAGGGCACACGCTCCAGCATATCATCCTCTACTACTGGACCCTTTATCACTATAACTCAGTAGTCAGCTACACTCTCATGGCTTATGAGTTTCACGGTGCCCTTGAGTCCTCTGTTGCTAGTTATGTGGTAGCATGCTTTGTAGCCAGCGGATTGCCTACCTTCCTTCTAGAGCCCACCACTATTTGGCAGGCTCACAAGGCATTTGATGCTGGTCTCTGAGAGAAGGCCATGCAGAAGGAGTTGAGAGCTCTCAAGGAGCATGGTAACTCTGAGCTAGTGGACCTCCCAATTGGCCGTAAAGATGTATGTGCTTGCTAGGTGCTCCGACAAAACCTCAAGCCTGGTGGCAAAGTTGACCGGTTCAAAGCTCGCCTCACAACCTAAGGGTTCCCTCACCTCCCTGGAGTTGACTCAGTTGGGCGGTAAACAACTGGCCATGCTCTCTTGAGTCTGGCCGCCTAGCATGGCTGGGAAGTGGAGCAAATGGACGTCAACAGTGATTTCTTACATGGACGACTTGACGAGGAAATTTACACAGTTCAGCCATGGGGAGTCACCGATGGCAAACTGGAAGCTGGCAATTATGCAGCGCTGCATAAGGCTTTGCATGGGCTCAAGTAGTCACCCCATTATTGGAACATGGAGATCTCCTACACTCTTGAGAGGGGTGGCTAAAGATGTAGCACTGTCAGCCTTGCACTGTCCTTGATTGCATCCTTTGAGCCCCTCGTGGCTATCTTGGTCTACGTCGATGACCTGCTCATTGCCTCTCCCAGTCACGTGGCAGTTCAGTCTGTGAAGAACCTATTATAATCCATGTACAAGATAAAGGACCTGGGTCTGGCACAAGTAATCCTTGGCATAGAAATTGAGCGTGGCCGTCAGCATCGCACTCTGTACGTGCATCAAGCTGCATACGTCCGTAGCCTGGTAAATCGCTTCACCCCCTTGATGGCCGACACCCCCACTACGTCCACACTGATGACTCCAGCAAGCTAGTGCCTGTTGAAGCCTCTTAATCCATCACAACTGGGAGATAATGTCAATGTCAACAACTACCTCAACGTGATCGGATCAGTCATGTATCTCGAGACCACTACCTGGACAGATGTGGCCTTCTCGGTCAACATCTTAGCCCAATTCTCCCAACAACCTCCGTAGAAAAAAACCTTTAGCCGGCACTGCATGTCGTCTGTTATGTATTGTCTACAACACGTGTGAGGCTATGCTACCACGCCCAGCCCTCAGTGGTCGTTGATGGATACACAGACAGTGACTGGGCACACAACACTTATACACGTAATCGTACCGGCTACATATCTCTTGTTGGTGGAACTACCATCTCTTGGAAGAGTGGGAAACAAGGATGTGCTGCTAGTGAGGAATAATATGTGACACTTGGCGGAGGTACATGCAAAAGTGTCTGGCTGTCTCGCTTGCTTCAACTGGTGCGTGTTCCCATCCGTTGCATCACCGTACGCTGTAACAACTGAAGTGCCAAGGCAATCGCAGAGCATGATGGCATGTATCACTCCGATACCAAGCACATCAACATTGAGCATCACTTTGTGCCCAAGCGCATTGTTGCGGGAGAAGTTCAGGTTGTCTAGGTCGACACTTGTCAGTAGCATGCAGACTTCCATACCAAGGCTCTCAGTCGTGGCATGTTCAAAGTGGTTGTGTATGTTGTTGATCTGTTGCACTCTCGTGATGCCCCTGATTGCCGTGGGTATTGTGAGTCATGTAGTCTCGTTACTTGTTTGTGCTCTCATGTATGTTTGTGCTTTTCGTTTGTGGATCATGGGGAAGTGTCGATTTGGGTGTAACAGACGCAAGCGACCTCTTGACTTTGCTCACACACACGCATTGTCACTGGAGGTGACTGACCTGGATGAAAGCCCTCGGATGCAACAGCGTGACGCTTCATGGAGCACACCAGCCATGGCTCCACAACTAATTGCACAAGTGGTGGTCACAACACCAACATTGGACTTATGGAGACCGGGCCTGTAGTGATTAAAGCTTACATGCTCTGTACTCTTCTATCTCAGTATGGGGCACACATTCACAGGGATGCATCTATCCACATACGCTTGTGGTTGATGTGTTTTGAGTATCTTTCTAATGTATGCATTAGGTTGTCGCTGTCCGCTTCTTGATGTTGGTTTTCGTGCATCTCTCATTGTACTCTGTTGTGTCCTCCCGGCCTGTGTACATCGGCGTGCAGATGACTGACAGCGAAACTTGACGCCGCTAGAGTGTCGCTCGGTGGAGCCGACGCACGCTGAGACCCACTCACCCGTCGTTGGAGCCTCCTCCCTCTGGCGATGCGCTCAGCTCCATCGGAAGGCCTCCTCGGTGGTCGGGCCGGCGGTCACTACCACTACAGATGCTGTCTACATGCACCTAACGCTTTGACTGGCTGTGGCATTGCATCTGCAGCATCATGCGGTGCCTAGGGTCCATGTCTCTTGTTGTATGGCCCTGTTTGGCATCGTTGATTGTTGTAGGCACTACCTGGGTTCGGGCAGCCATAACTCTTTACTGTTTTTTTTCTATTTGATTCTGACTGCACGACTGCGTTCGCAGCGGTGGTATTATGGTATGGTCCAGTTTTGAGGCAAAACAAACGACGCCCGGGTTTTGGGCTGTCGGGCCTCTGGTAAGGCTCACCGAGAAAACCATGCCTGACAGAAAACAGGTCCTAGATTATCTTCTGATTGGTTGGTTAGCTGAGTAACAAGTTCTACACTAGTGGTGGGTGAGAAGTTTCCTAGAACCTTCCTGACCACTTGCCGCGACACTAGGCGTCAGCGCCAGGTCAACGTGTGACAACAGTCACAAGTTAAAAACAAAACTGCAAGGGTCTGGGTTGGGACACGAACAGAGTGTCAGGAAACTCAAACTCAATATAATTGCAGAGAGAGATAACAAATGACAAGTCCACAGTATAAATGCCTGCCGCGGCGCACGACAAGTGTCGCACGCGGCAGTGCAAGGTCTGTCCTAAAACCGGCCCAAAAACACTATTTTGGCCGTAACTCTGCACAGACAAATCAGAACGCTACGCCGTCTGAACCTAGAGATGCAAAATCTCAAGCCGGACGCTACGACTGGTCACACACACAAGTCCGGCACCGATCGGTGGACAGGAAATACAAAACATGCAAATCAGGCTCAAGAGCCAGTCCACCGAGAAAACTCTAGCGTCTGCAGAAAAA
>SZWC01003934.1:16759-27796 GCA_023375785.1 Penium margaritaceum | reverse complement strand
GTCGGTGAGCTCCAAGTGGAGGTCCACCACCTGCCGACGCGTCGGTGTCTCCGGGGTCCGCATCCGGGATCATGTCGTCGCGCTCTCCTGTAGCGCTGCTCTCCTTGCCGTCGCTCGTGACAGGTGGAAGCCACACACACCAACACTCCCCCTGGCTGACACAACTGTCAACATAATGATGTCTGAGCGAAGGCAAGAGATGATGGCTCAGGGAACCAATCATAGCGAGCACTGATCAAGCATACCACAGCACAGGGTCTCCTCGTGACAATGGTGCCATCCACCAAATGCCGGGGTCTCGACCATGCACGAAAAGGAGAAACAGGTCTCCTCGTGACCCCGGAAAAGTGTCTCCGGGTGTCCGGGTCTCGACCACATCATGCATGGATCATACATAACACATGTATGCAATGGGTCTCCACGTCACACCAGTGAAACTCACCAGGTGCGCGGGTCTCGACCAGCATAACCTCAATCACGGCATCGTGCCACACTCCAAGCAACCTTGCTGTCCTCACAAGAGTGTCAGGCCAAAGCCCACACACCAACACTCCCCCTGGGCTGCATGGCCGACAGTACGACTCCTCCATGGTCACATAACCCTGCACAACAATAACAACGATGACAGCAATGCTGGTGGGATGTGCGCGCATGTTGCGTCGTCATCGCTGTCGTCGTCGTCACCACTGTAGTCGTCACTGCTGTCGTCACCTGGTGCTGCGACGAGGGCAGAGCTGAGGGCCTCCTCCAACTGCATCGCGTCCCATATGTATGCCAGCTGTTGGGCCGCATGCTGCCACACTAACTGCGCTGCGTCAAGATGCGTGTGCAGAACTGCTGCGGCAGCCTGCCGGTCAGCTGCATCTACGGCGTGCAGGCGGTCAGTCACGGAATGAATCTGATGGTGGACCTCCATCATGTGCGCGTCAGCACGAGTCACTGCCTCCTGCATCCTCGTCTCCTCGTCGCGTAGGAAGCTCTCCACGTCAACAGGCGACTCAGCTGCTGCCTGATCACCAGCTGTACCGGAAGGGGGTGCTGCTGCGGAGGCACCGGCTGCTGCTGACACACTTGACACTCGGGTGTCAGGTGGCAGGACGTCGTCATCCGTCGATGTATCTGCCACTGCAGCGTCGTCACTGCTATCGGGAACCCGTACACCCTGGAGAAACGCCGAGCCCCTGGTGCGCAATCAATCGTCCACCTGCTGCTGTGCGTCCGCCCGTCGCCGATGTGCATCCTGTAGGGACCACTCCGCAGCCTCGAGACGGGTGTGCACATCCTCCATGCACTCCTCAGCAACCTGCCGTACAGAAGCATCTGTAGTGTACCAACGGCTGCTGGCCTCCCGGAGCTCGGCCATGAGACTCTGCACATGCGCCTCCGCTCGAGCCACCACTGCCTCCTGCTCGTCGACCGTGGAGCGTAGGCGCTCGGGTACAGGAACTGTAGCTCGGACGAGAGTAGCTATGTCATCGGCTGGCACCGCCGTGGTGTCAGCGACACCGGTCAGGGTAGCGAGGTGTCGGAGGTCTACAACTCGCTCTGCATCCTCCATGTCACACACGCGGATGTCTGCTCTCACCGAGGGGCTATCTCGTACTCTAGTTGTGGCTACTGCAAGAACGACAGCGCACTGGGCCTCTACGTCTTCCTCCGACCCTGCGTCCGACCGCTCCACGACGGACGATTGATCCTCACAGAGGAAGTCTGCCTCGTCCTGTTGGTCCATCACCTGCTCCTGTTGCCCAGCACTATCTGTCTGAGCCACCGTGGCGTCTGCAGTGCTCCAATGTGTGCTCGCTGCACGTAGCTCAAGCGTGAGGTCCTGCAGGTGCCTGTCCGCACGTGCCACTGCATCCTCCTGGTCGTGAAGCACAAAGTGTACATGCTCGAGCGCAGGAGCCCACTCGGCTGCTGGTGCATCAGCTACTTCTCGAGCTGCATCCTCCGCGACAGCTGCGCCTCCAAAGATAGCTACCGCAACGGCACCGGTCATGGTGGAAGTGCTGGCAACCTTGACGTCTCCTGCCTCTCCGGGTACCCCCTCCGCACGTGTACCTGCAATGGCTGATGATGTGACTGAGGGAACGTCTACCCCTCTGGAAGCCATACCGGCTGATACCGGAGCGACGACCATCGTGGTGTGTGCACCAACGAGCGCGTCCACTACCAACGTCCTGTCAGTAGCAGTGACTGCAACTGCTGCTACCGTCACGACGTCGATGGCTGCCGACACACCCACTGCCTAGACGTTTGCTCCACATGTGTCGGCTGTCACCGCCACTAGTGGACGCGCTACTGATACTACTGCCACATCCACTGCTACTGCCACACCTGCCTCTGTGGTCGTGGTCTCTACTACGTCAACTGCAGTCTCCATCTCCATCTCCATCTCCATCTCCATCTCCACGTCTGCCTCCAACTCCGCGTCAGACCACTCGTCCGTCTCCGACTCCACGTCGGACCACTCCTCAGAAGTCTGATCTTCACAGAGAGCGCCCTGTCGTGAAGTACTGTCTATCGCATCCCTTCTGCACTCTTCGGTGGTCGTCGGCGGACACTCCATCCCCCCCTCAACCGACCCATCGGTAGGAGCTGTGAAGGGATGCCGCACCTACCCTGCGACTGGGGACTAGAGAGTATTCTCCGTGGTGACGTCCGCCACAGCTGCGACTGCTGCTGCCTCCTGGACACGTCTCGCCAAACGTGCCATCCGCTGCCTCGCATGCCGAGTGCGAGCACGACGACGCTGAGCTGAAGGGACTACCACAGAAGCAGAGGGGTCAACAGTCGGGATGACTCCAACTGACTCCAGCACAGAGCGGAGGGCGTCAGATGTGGAGCTAAGGTCGGGAGGCGTGGCATCGTCAGGTGATTACACTGACGGAGGTGAGGATGGCGAGGAGGAAGATTTAGCTGTCTGTAGTGGTGGAAACGGCCCGCTCAGAGACCACATGGTCTGTGAGCTGTTGCACCATGCGCTTCAGACCCTGGAGCTCAGAATACAACACCGCCATAGCTCCACTGAGGGGTGCCATCGTGTCGGCCGATGTCTCTGAGTCAAATGGAGAAGAAGGGTGGAGCCGTATCCAGGGCGGTCGCCACCCAGCAGGACGCTGGCGATACTGGCGCCAGCCATGGTGTCGATCCCCACAGTAGTAACAGGCAAAGCCGTTAGATGCCTGAGGCGTGTGCCACAGCTGCAACTGCCACGGTGGATGCGGCGTCTGCCATGTATGCAGAGCCGGTGTCAACCATGGCGTCGGCTGCACTCCCTACCATGTCAGTCTGCTCATCTCCGAAGCTCGGCGTAGGTGAGTCCACACAACACTTGCTCCCACTGGCACAAGACCACAGGGGGAGGTGAGCAATCAAAGCACAGTCTCTCAGACGTGCTGCGACTGCGTCACGAGGACGGTCACCACCGCGCTAGTAGCGCGGTGGTGTGCGACTCAAGTGTGCAAACTCAAGTCGCCTTCGGTGCTAATGCTGCACCGGGTGCCGTCGTCAGCCGACGGTGGTGGCCTTAGGCCACACTTAAAAGGTGAAAAAATAAAAGATAAAGACAGTAAAGGGAACCCCCCCCCCTTTTTCTCTCTTTACCCCCCCCCTTCTTTTTTGTTGGGGCCACCTCCTCGGGTGCCCCTTTTGGGGTTGTTCTGGGGTGCCCCAATCAAGGACCCCCCCCTCCTTTTTTTCGGTTTGGCTTGACCCTCGCGGGGAGCTCAGAGGAGGGGGAGGCTCGCTCCCCCCCTCGCGTGCAGCCGGCCGGAGGCCTCCCGTCGGCCTCCCCTGCCCCTCTCGGCCGGCGGGAGGCCGGCGTTTGGCCGGCATGCGCCGGCTCGTGCGCCAGCGCTCGGCCGGCGCTCTGTTGCGCCCTCGTCGGCACGACAGGCCCGACCGAGGGGACCCCCCCCGGACGGGTCCCTCGCGTCGGCCCCCCTCAGGCCCGACGGCAGCAGTTACTGCAGCAACTGCTGCAGCGGTTGCTGCAGCAACTGCTGCTGCTTCTGTTGCTGCTGTTGCAGCTGCTGCCTACTGGTGCTGTTGTTGCGGCTGCTGCTGTAATTCTTGCCTGCTACTGCTGCTGCTGCGGCTGCTGCCTGCTGCTGCTACTGCTGCTGCTACGAATGCTGCTACAGCAGCTGCTACAGCTGCACGCCGCCGCCGCCGCTGCTGCTATGGCTGCTGCCTGCCACCGCTGCTGCTGCAGGTGTGTGCTGCCGCCGCCGCTGCTGCAGCTGCTGCCCACCGCCGCTGCTACAGCTGCTTCTACGGTTGCTGCCTGCTACTCCTGCTGCACCTGCTGCCTGCTGATGCTGCTGCTGCGGCTGCTGCCCGCAACAGCACTGCCACTGCTCGTAGCCGCTGCCGCAAGCTGCTGCTGCGAGCTGCTTCTTCCTTCCTCTTTTTTTTTTGTGTACAAACCGGTGGCCAGACACGGCTGCTGCTGCCACCCGGTGCTGCTGCTGCAATGGGTGCTGCCTGTAGCCGCTACCGCCGCAAGTGCTTTCCCCCGCTCGTTGCTGCTATGGCCGCTGTTGCTTGCAGCTGCCGCCGTTGTCTCTGCTCCCTCCACCGCTCCGCTGCAACGTAGTCGCGGTGGGTCCCTCCAGGATCTGCTGCTGCTGCTATGGGTGGCTGCCGCTGCTGCCACTCACTGTTGCTTCTGCTGCTGCGTCTCTGCTGCACAACACAACGAGCTGTGGCTCGTTTGCTCTGATACCATGAGAAGTTTCCTAGAACCTTCCTGACCACTTGCCGCGACACTAGGCGTCAGCGCCAGGTCAGCGTGTGACAACAGTCACAAGTTAAAAACATTACTCCAAGGGTCTGTGTTGGGACACGAATAGAGTGTCAGGAAACTCAAACTGAATATAATTGCAGAGAGAGATAACAAATGACAAGTCCACAGTATAAATACCTGCCGCGGCGCACGACAAGTGTCGCACGCGGCAGTGTAAGGTCTGTCCTAGAACCGGCCCAAAAACACTATTTTGGCCGTAACTCTGCGCAGACAAATCAGAACGATACGCTGTCTGAACCTAGAGATGCAAAATCTCAAGCCAGACGCTACGACTGGTCACACACACAAGTCCGGCACCGATCGGTGGACAGGAAATACAAAACATGCAAATCGGGCTCAAAAGCCAGTCCACTGAGAAAACTCTAGCGTCAGCAGAAAAAACCGCAAAGCACCCCGGCAAGCACCCAGGGCGTCGTGGCAGCTCTCTGGCAGCTGCCGGTGGATGGAGCCACCACTCGTCGGTGCTCCGGTGCCAGTTGCGTCCGCATCAAGGATAGACTGCAGAAAAACTGCATGAGGTCTGAGACAGCATCCACGATGCTGGGGCAGTCTGTTGTGCTTTGTGCCGTTCCTGTACAGTTTACTGTGACCACTCGACCGTGTCCATACTCGTGCAGATCCCTGAGGCAGGCGGCCCTGGTGACACCGGCGCGACGACAGGCGGCGGACTACCCGTCTGGAGCTGACCGGCCACTGTTCCAGAGCCCCAGATGTCACCGGGACTCCTTGCTGTGCCTTCTATGTCTTGCAGGCGCCTTTCGGCGGACTGGGCATGAGGCCCATTTGCATGTTTTTGCATTGTATACTCGCTGTCAGTCGATGGATGCATGCATGTGACCAGTCTTTGCGTGTGTCTTTTGATTCTGCACGTCTAGGTTAAAACGACGTAGGATTCTGACATGTGTGCGCAGAGTTACGGCCAAAACAGTGTTTTTGGGCCGGTTTTAGGACAGCTCTTGGACTGCCGCGTGCGACACCCGCCGTGCGCCGCGACAGGTATTTATGCCCTGGACCTGTCAGTTGTCATTTCTCTCTGCATATGCTATATTGAAGCATTCTGACACTTTGACTTGTGTCTCCTAGCCAAACCCTTGCCGTTGTGTGTACGACCTGTGANTTTTGGGCCGGTTTTAGGACAGCTCTTGGACTGCCGCGTGCGACACCCGCCGTGCGCCGCGGCAGGTATTTATGCCCTGGACCTGTCAGTTGTCATTTCTCTCTGCATATGCTATATTGAAGCATTCTAACACTTTGACTTGTGTGTCCTAGCCAAACCCTTGCCGTTGTGTGTACGACCTGTGACTCGTCACCGTTTGACTAGGCACTGACGCCCGGTCAGCGGCCGTGTTGCTAGGAAGCTTCTACGCACTTTCTCTTGGTATCCGAGCAGTGAGACAGATCTCACTGAGCTGCGCAGCAGAGACGCAGCAGAGCAGCAGCAGTGAGAGTCACCGCTACAGCAGATCTTCTGGGACCTGCTGGAGACGGCCGTTCGCCGTCCGCGTACTCCACCCACCACGTGAGATCGCAGCTGTTGAGGCAGCAGCAGCAGCAGCAGCAACGCGTACCGCCACGCAGAGGCGTGTGGCGGCTGCGGTGCGTGCAGCCGCCACTCCCCCCCCACAGCCGCAGCAGCAGAGCAGTAGTAGCAGAGGCGGCGGCGGCAGCCGCGCAGCAGCAGCGCAGTAGTAGCGGCCGCCACAGCAGCGTGGCAGCAGCGGCGGCAGCAGCAGCGCAACAGCGGCGTTGGCAGCAGCAGCGCAGCAGCGGCAGCGGCACAGCAGCAGCAGCGGCAGCCGTGGCAGCAGCAGCAGCGCAGCAGTGGCAGCAGCAGCAGCGCGCGGGGGCGGCAGCCAGCAGCAGCGTGCGGCGGCGGCGGCTAGCAGCAGCTGCAGCGCGCAGCAGCAGCGCCGCGCGCAGCAGCAGCCGCCGCGCGCAGCAGCAGCAGCAGCAGCAGCAGCGCAGCCGCCGCGGCCACCGCTGCACATGCAGCTACGCAGCTGCTGCTGTAGCTGACAGCGCAGCTGCAGCAGCAGCTGGGCGGAAGCTGCTGCGCAGCTTCCGCGGAGCTGCCGCGCGCCACCGCGCAGCGGCAAAACCGTGACCAAAAAAAAAAAAAGGACGGGACGAGCTGACGTCAGCATTGTTCGTTGCTGACGTCATCAGGTCGTGCTGATGTCAGCAACCATTTGCTGACGTCTTCATTACACTTAGCCAAATTTTCAACCGAAAAGTCAAAAGTTGCCAGCGTTTCAACTCGTCGAGAAACGCAGACGGTTCTGAAATCCGGCAAACTTGACCTGTCGTCCCATTGTGAGCGGCGACATGAGTTCGCCCGACGACAAGGACAAGGGACCAGGTGATCCCTCATCCTCTTCTTCAGGGGTATTGAGCCCTCGCTTGCAGGCCATTGAGGACCTGCGCAGCCAGCAGGAGGAGATGCGTCGTCTGCAGCGAGAGCAGACTGACGCGATCCGCACGCTGACTAAGCTTCTGCGCACTCAGTCCACGGCTCCTCCGCGGACTTCTGAGGGAGCTGCCGGCGTTGCGGCCTCCACCCAGCACTCAGCTCAGGTGCCCGTGACAGGTGCCCCGCCTGCTTCACCTCCTGGTGTAGTCTCCCCACCACCTGAGGACCTTCTTGATGACGAGCCCTTCATGCCAGGCTTTGAGGATGACTCGCAGGAGCGGGAGATTCGTCTTCTACAGGAGCGCCTCTGTCAGCTGCAGACGGGTATCCGACCTCCACCCGTCTCCCCGATACGACCGTCACCTGACTTCCCCAGTGATCATCCCCTTCCAGGAGTTTTTCCCGTCACTCGCCCTCCTCAGCCTGCGGCTGCTCTCCCCACGGAGCGGCAGCCAAAGGACTTTGAGGCACCACCTCCACGGTACATCAGCGAGGATGGATTTGACTACTGGGAGATCTTGTTTCAGGTGTGGGCCACTTCTGAGGGAGTTTGGCCTTACTACCACAGCCCATACCAGTCTACAGATCCAGCACAGGTGCTGACAGCAGCCCGGGCCATGCGAGGGCTTCTCTACGCCATGCCACGCGAGAGTGTCGTTGACTTCCGTCCCTTCCTCGGCGAGGCTGGCACATGCACCGGAGCTGATCCTCGTGGAGGCTGGGATCTGGCGTTGTCCCTACTGGCCGCAGAGACGCACGCCACGCGTGCGTCACACATTCGTGCCTTTCACTCTCTCCGTCAGGGACCAGCGGAGCCTGCAGTGGATTACTGGCGACGCGCCATGCGTATCTACATGCGTCTGGGGACCTCAAGGGGCACACAGCTGTGGGCGCTTCGGACGATCATGCTCGGAATTCGCCTGGAGTACACCAACATATTCACACGGTACAGCGACGCTGCTCTCGAGCCTTTCTCCACCACCCTGCAGCTGCTCCCGTGGGCCCATCAGCTTTTCCTCCAGGTGACGTCGGCTCGCGAGGCAGCAATAGCACATCAGGAGACTTCTCTCGCTGCAGCAGTCCTCGCCTCACCACCATCTTCCCGCCTGCAGTCACCCTCACCTTCCTCCATCATGACTTCATCTTCCTCCTCTTCTTCGACCCCATCTACACCCACACAGACGCAGGGCGTTGCAGCAGCCGCCCAGGGGAAGAAGAAAAATAGGAAGCGCGGATCGGGTCAGCAGCAGGCGTCATCCAGTGGTAGCAGTGGCCGCTCCGTGCACTGCTACAACTGTGGAGGTGCCCATCGCTACACCGAGTGCCAGCAGCCACTCGATTGGGAGCGCATCACTCGCGGACTTCAGGCTGCCCATGCCACTCGCACCGCGTCCGGCACGTCGACCGCACACTCCTCTGGACGCGCGGCGACTACGACTGCAGCTGTTCCTGCATCCTCACNGGCGAGCAGCAGTGATCCAGACCCACGTGACCGCACCATCGCCGAGCTTCGTCATCTTCTGGCGCTTCGCTTTCAGGGAGGTGCGAGTGTGTTGTCATCGTCGAGTGGGTCACAGACTGCTTGTTCGTCCGTCCTCGTGACTCGTGATGACACGTGTGGGGGAGCACAGTCCGCATGTGATGATGATGGGCCAGATTGCACTGACTGGATTCATGAGTCTCACCTTCGTGATGTACGTCGTTCCTTCCCACTGACGGCTCAGCGTCCCTCTGATGCCGAGTGTTCTATTGCTCGTTGTACAGTGACGTCCACCAGTCTTGACTCCGGAGGCACTTGGACCATTGATTTCGGTGCCACCCACCACATGACGTGTCGTCGTAGTGACTTTGTGGTACTTGGTCCTGTCACGACTGTCCGTTCCGTTTGTACAGGTTCTGGCCAGTCCTTACCGGTTCACGGTGTTGGGGTTGTATGCTTTGATGGTCCGTCTGGCCCCCTGTATCTTTCTGACGTGCTGTTTGTGCCTGATCTTGAGCTCAGTTTGCTGTCTGTGCGTGCCTGCACTCTGATGGGTCTCTCCGTTGAGCATACCGCTGACTCAGCGATTGTGACTGCTCTTGACACCCGTAACATTGTCCTGCGTGCTTCAGTCGTCGATGACCTGTACCGCATTGCTCGGCCCTCCTCCCCTTGCTCTCCCACCTCCTCTGGTCGCGTTTTTGTCACTGGTGTTCTATCCTCGGAACACCAGCGGTTGCTTCACCGACGTCTCTGTCATGTGGGCTCCGACACTGTGTCGAAGCTCATCCGGACACAGCCCGCTCTTGGTCTTGACGTGGCTTCTTTCGAAAAGCCACCCAAGACCGACTGTCTTTTTTGCGCTCAGGGTAAGATGCACCGGTGCACTTACCCTGATTCGCGTTCTCGAGCACTGAGGCCCCTCGAGTTGGTCCACTCGGACCTGCTCGGTCCTCTCCCGGTCGAGTCGCTGTCCGAGAGGGGCCGGTATGTTCTGACGCTGACTGATGACTTCACCCGGATGCGGTGGGTCTACAGTCTGCGTCAGAAGAGCGACGTCGCCCTTGCGGTTCGGCTCTGGCTCGTGATGGCTGAGCGTCAGTCTTGCCACACGTTACATACCTTTCGCTCAGATCGCGGCGGCGAGTTCCTCGGCGAGATGGACTCCTTCTTTGCTGAGCACGGCATTTTTCACCAGGTCTCCGCTCCTGCTACCCCACAACAGAACGGTGTATCTGAGCGCTGGAACCGCACCATGGAGGATGCGGTCCGCGCCATGCGGTCTGAGTGCGGTCTCCCGGAGTCCTTCGCATTCGAGGGCTTNGCCTACATGACTTGGGTCTGGAACCGCCTCCCGCATGGTCCGCTTCCGGATCATGTTACACCGTACGAGCTCTGGTTTGGCCACCGTGCCGATCTTCGTCTCGCACGCGTCTGGGGATCCCTGGCCTCCGTATGGTACACCGAGGACCAGCATGGGTCCAAGGTCTCCCCTCGGGGTCGCTTGTGTGCCTTCATCGGCATCTCCTCGTGGTCGAAGGCCTGGCGCTTTTGGGACCCCACTCGCCGTCGTGTCATTGAGTCCCGTGACGCGCTGTTTTTTGAGTCACTCACATACCGTGATCTGACTTCGATCACAGCGCTCTCTGCATCTCATGTCCCTTCCTGTGAGGGTCCTCGGCGGATGGGGGAGACCTCTTCGCCAGCGACCATTCCTTGCCAGGCTGATGTGTCCGCTCGAGTCCCCTCTCGATCTCCAGCACTTGATGATCCGGCTATCATTGCCGCTGGTCCAGAGATCCCACCTGTCCAGCCTGCTTCGCACCCCACAGGTACCGCTGCTCCCACGCCTCTTCCTGCATCACCCTCTGTGTCCACTAGCACTCCTGTTCCAGCGTCTGACCCAGCCCAGCCCACTCCTGCCTCTACGTCGACTGACACTCCAGTCTCAGTGTCCGGGCCAGCCTTGCCCGCTGTCATCCCCAGCTCAGTGTCCCCCACACATGCATCTCCGCGCACGACATCTCCGACCGCCTCGTCTCAGCCCTCACCAGCTGTGGTCGTACCTGTCCCTGTGGTCTTACCTGTTCCTGAGCCTGAGGTGCGCCCCTCGACCTCCGGTTACTCCCGTGAGCCCGGTGGTCGCCTTCGACCACTGGATTCTGGAGCTCAGCGAGAGTCGGGTTCCGGACCCAGACGTTCCTCTCGCAGCATCGCGAGCGGTGATCCAGGCACAAAGGCCTTAGGCCTGAGTGTCCGCACTGAGCTTTCAGAGGTACACCCAGCATGCCCCATAGGGCACGACCTGGTCACTCGCGAGTTCCATATCGCCTGTGA
>SZWC01003934.1:0-10210 GCA_023375785.1 Penium margaritaceum | reverse complement strand
GAATGCGGGGGAGTGGGAAGGGGGCATCAGGGCGGGGAGGATCTTCTGAGTGGAGACATCGCTGCACGATTGGCTAATGGCCAACTGTCACTCATGGCTAACAAGTTTTAGAGTGAGGGAAGACGAGAGACAGAGGACAGAGAGACACAACGTGGTCCAGGAGGACGGGATACCGCGAGGGCGAAAAAGACACGTGAGGTAGGGGCGGAAACGGTTAACGCAAGATTCTCTCAAAGCATGAAGCTCAGAGATGGTGGATGCGGCAAGGGGGATTTTGGCGCTGCTTGCTGGTTAAATGGCGGTGGCCACCTCTAGTCGTCAACGAACCAATCGCTGACCGTGCGCTTAACGAGCGAGAGCGGAGCCACATGAGGCGGCTTGAGGTGTGAATATGCGGCTCGTAGAAAGAAACCGAAGCTACCGGCTGTGCCTGGGCTGCGATGAATAGGCAGAGCCAATTAATCGCAAATGAACTTTCGAAGTGTGACTGACGTCAACATAAATCTTCCTACGAAGTTATCATTCAACGGTTAAAGTACAGGCAATTCGGCCATTTTCCGCAACTGGCCGTGTTCTTGAATTCACTTACATCTACGGCCGACCTACCTCAACCTATTTCGAATTTTGCCTACTTTGGAGGTCTCCTTCAGGATCTGGCCAACTTCGCTCCAGTTCAAACTGCTGCCCCACTGTTACGAGAAGATTCTTACACATACAGCCAACGTTTCACGGCTGTGTTACAGATACGGCCAATCTCGGAACATCACGTGAGCAGCTTCTAACAGTCTCGCGCTTCGCAGGAACTCCACCGTTTGCAGACGATCCCTCGCTCCGCTCGATTGGGCCGTAGAGTCGCCCGAGGTTAGAAGCAAAACCAGTTTGATCAAAGCTCAAACGTAGCTAGACCCAGGTCAGCAACAACTGAATAGGGCATGAAGGAATGTTTTCTTCAATACTAACCGAAAACGTAAAATCCACCAAAAAAGGAAGACATGATGACAAACTATCTTTAGTACTCTACTCTACCTAGAATAAAGAACTATTTCGACAAAAGCATAAAAATAAAGTCATCAATGCAAATTGAAATAAGTGCATCAATATATATATGGATATGCATACATGTAAAGGTAAACATACAAGAATAACCGCAGATGTACATAAACAAAACATTAAAAAAAATGTCATAAAAAGAAAGAATTAATTTAAATATATATATATATATATATGAAATCATAATTTATAACGGATCAAGTCTCTAGCTCCTGCTCTGAAGTCGTCGTCGGAGTTTGCAAAATGGCATTCTTATTCTACGTCAGGGGTTTACCCCCTTCGTACAACTGAGGGGCAATCGTCATCAACAATCCAGAGCAGGGACACTCAAATATCTCAAGTCTCCAGAGGCCCATTTCCGTTTTTAACCTTACCCCCAGTTTAAGGACCCAAACCAAGGGTTTTTACCTCAAACTCGTGCATTCGCACGAGTTTTCCAGTTTTGAAACTCATAGTTTGTCTTAAACAAACTTGAGAATCATTTTTGACGCGTTGGCACAAAATCTTTGCATGCGAGGCACAATCGGCTATTTTGCGTCGACTTCTCTTGTGTGCTTCCCTCATCCTTGCTCTCACCATCACTCCCCCTATCCCTCGTCCTCGCTTGCTCGCTTGCAAGGAGGCCAAGGGGGGGCGAGGGCACGAGGCCACGAGGCCTCGCCCTCGAGGCCCTCGTGGCCCCTCAGCCGTTGATCGGGCTAAGGCCACGATCAACACCAGGCGGCTAGCTGGCTGGTGGCCGGCTGGTCGCTTGGCTGGCCGCCGGCCATCCAGCCGACCGGAAACAAGCTAGCCGGCAGCGAGTTGGCCGGTAGTGAGCTGGCCGGTGGCCAGCAAACTACTCGCCGCACGCCAGCCCTCGTTGACGCAAGGGGTGGTGCACAGCCACTCCTTGCTTCAGGAAGAAGGGAGGGTCGAACCGGCCCTCTCGCTACATTCCTCCCCACTTTTTATGGACCATCTTTGTTCATCCACAGCAGGCAGGTTTTGCAGTCAGTGAGTCATCAACATTATGAATGATGAACAATTTCAATCACCAGCTAAACATGAACAGGTGCATGGAACTTACACCTGAGTTACAACTTGTCGGTCAGCACGGCTAGCAGCCTCCCCCCTTTAGGTTGGAGCGTCCGCGCGACAACCATGGTGGGCGTCCCCAACCTCCTATGGTTGCATTCCATGACTGCTGCCCTATAGGATGCCATTCAATTTTTCCGCATTTAGTTGGTGCCCCGCACACATGCGTCAATCAGTGCAAGCTGCCAGCTCGCTCCAATACTCGTTGACCATCCCTTTGAGCAACTGAGATTCGGGCTCCCATGAGTTATGTTTAGGTCCACATCCGACCCAATGAATGAGGCATTCCCTAACAACCCACGACCGGAGAGTACGCTCTCAGTGCTGGAATAGGCAAAGAACCTCATATTGGCCATGTGCAAAAAGGTCTGTCGGTGGTGGTTGAACGGTCCCTGTTGCCGTGCATGGAGCCAATAAGCTCACATGAAACACGTCATGTATCTTCATATTCGGCGTAAGCAAACATCAGTATGCCACTGGCCCGATGCGTGCAACGATTGAAAACGGCCCAATCCACTTCGATAGAAGTTTTCGCACCCCTGGTGACTTCAGCCGAAGATTGTTAGTGCTAAGCAACACTTTGTCAACGATGTCAAACGAGACCTCACGGCGACTTCTGTTGGTATATGCCTTCTTTCGTTGCCGAGCAGCTTGAAGGTGACCCTTCACCTCCTATAACAAGGAGTCAATGCACTCGGGAAAGGCTTAAGCAAAGGGAACCTGTCCTTCTCTACTCCCACTCTTCACGAATGAAGAGGGCACCACTGGATGCCGACCACTGTTCAACACAAATGGTGTGAAGTGTATAGACTCGTTCAACGAGTTATTCACAGTAAACTCTACCGGAGCTAAAAATTCATCCCAGTCATTCATGGCAAGGTCCATGTACATATGGAGCATTTCTTCTATAGTGGAGTTCATGCACTCTGTTTGTCCATCAGTTTTTGGGTGAAACGTTAGCAACATATGCTACTCGCTACCGAAGTACTCGTGCATCTTTTGCCAGATCTTACCAGCAAATTTTCAATCTCGATCAGAGATAATGTGCAACACTAAGCCATGGTACTTCATGACACCCTCAAAGAAGAGACAAAGTCTCCTCTGAGTTCACGTTAATGGTTGAAAGAATGATGTGTGTCATCTTCATCAAAAGATCCACAACCACTAGAATTGCATCATGGCCAAAAGCCATATCCGAAAGACAAGTAATGAAGTCTATACTGACGCACTCCCATGGAGTCCCAGGAATGGGAAGCTGTTGGAGGAGTTGAGTAGGCTTCTTGTGACTAGCCTTGTTTTGAAGACATGGGTCGCATCTCATGCAATACTTATGGTCCAAACTCCATCCCGGCCACCAATAGTGGTCAGAGAGTGCCTGTCTGGTCTTTCAAGGTCCCACATGACCTGCGACTGGCGGGTCGTCAAACTGGGAAATAATCTTTGCTCAAAGGTCTCTTGATTTTTGCACAACAACTTGTTCTACGTCCAAGAACATTCCTAAAACCTCCACCAAGCCGTACTTGTCTCCATTTTGAGATTCTTGAAACCAATAATCCACATAGTATCCCATCCAGATCGTGTTTACAGAATCGTTGTAAGAAATCATCTCTCGTGGTGGTTGCCGCAAAGGTGTAGGGGGATCTGATGATTGTACTGTTGCTGTTGCAATGGCCATAAAACACCCACCGACCTTAGTGGTTGCTTTAATGTCCACAGGCCGTCGGCTTAATAGATCAGCCACATTGATGCGTTGTGGCCAAAAGTCCAATGTGAACAAGAATCGGCTCAGGTATTTGCTCCAACACACCTGTAATCTTAACAGGTTTGATTGCATTTGGAAAACACTTATAGATTATGGTTGGTCACGACTGTCACACCCCCATCAGAACCCTTGAGGTGGTGACCTTCTGGCTCTCATACACAACTGGGTAATCGTTCTGCATGGGGACGGTTCCGAGTCCTACTACCAACGCATCACATCGAACCTCCCACGGTTGCGATGGACCCGGAAGATCTAGAACGAGCGCTTTCCATCGAAGCTCTTTGACCTTGAGAAAAGCGTTCTCGTAATCAGATGATTTTTCCCAGTTCATGTTTTTTCACGTTAGCTCATCAAGCGGTGGTACCAGGGGAAAATACCCTTGCATAAACCGTCAAAAGTAGTTTGCAAGACCAAGGAAAGACCAAATATGCCCAACATTTTCAGAGCATGGCCAGTCTACAACGGCTTGGACCTTTTGTGGGTCAACACGGATGCCGTCTTTTTGGACGATTTGTCCAAGATATTTGAGCTCATCCTATGAAAACTTGCACTTGCTCACTTTTGTATAGAACTTTTGTTCCCGGAGGATTGTGAAGACTTCGCGCAGATGTTCTATTTTCTCTTCTATTGATTTGGAGAAAACCCGGATATCATCCAGGTAAACCAAGACAAACTAACCGAGTTGCTCGGTGAACATTTGGCTCATTTCTCATTTGAAGGTTTCGAGAGCGTTTGTTAGCCTGAAGCATAACACCTAGAAGTGATAGTGTCCCATGTACGTTTGAAACGCAGTTTTCGGAACATCATCTTCCATGATGCAGATTTGATGATACCCTTGGGACATATCCAAGGATGAATACACTTTTTCCCCTTGGAGTTGGTCAAAAAGGTCCTCAATCCGTGGTAAGGGGAATGTATTTTTCACCGTCAACTTGTTCAGCACCCGATAATCCACGCACATGCATAAACCAACATCCTTTTTGTTCTAAAAAAGGATCGGCACACCGTATGGCGAGCTTCTTGGCTTGATCCACCCTTTTGCAAGGTACTCTTTGATTTGGCATTAGGCCTCTTGCCTTTTTGCTGGACTAAGGCAGTACATTGGTTTGAATGGAGGAGTCGCCTCCCATTGCAGCGGAATTTTGTGGCCCATGTGTCTTTTCGGTGGAAGCTCAGCCGGTGGGTGGGTCTTGGAATACATCCGGGAATTCCGCCAATAGAGATTTGATGTCTTGTGTCATGTCTCTCTTCACTTTGTCCTCCATTTTCTACAGCAGAGCCAAGAAGTATCGACAACATTCTCGAATAAGTCTCAGGATCGGCAACGCAAACAAGCTGGCATGGACTTTGTGTTGGTTTGGTGATAACCTTGTACTCAGAATCAACGTACAATGACGCTGTCCTTTTTTGTGGATCAAACGCTTTGATTCAAAGCACATTAGAGCCTTGTTCTCAAGGAGCCAAGGATCACCTAGCACCACGTCAAATGGGTCAATAAGGTTGAGTACCTTCAATGTGACACTCTGTGTGTACCCTTGAATACAAAGTTTTGCTTTACAAGAGCCGATCACGGATACTTCACCGCTGTCATGGACAACAAGTATGCCATTCGATGGCTCGTACTTCAAGCCAACCTATCGGGTAAAGCCAAGGCTAACAAAAGAGTCGTCTCCTCTAGTGTCTGTAAGTACGTTATCGGGAGCACCAACTAGGTGTATTTTGAACTGAATTGTCATCTTGCCTCCACACTTTCGAGTGAACAGGATCGATGATGGCAAGCCAAGTTTGTCATAAACACCAAATCTAGACGGCGCACGCCACAACTCCCATGATTCACCTACTCTAGTCCATATCTTGTGGGCACGCATGAATTCTACTTGCACCTTCTAGTCTTTAAGTTTCACTGAGTCATAATCATCGACTAAAGGTACCGCAAACATGATCAAACTCATCCCTTTTGAGGGAGTTTGCTGCAATCACTGTGTTACACAATTCTTGTACCATGGTCGGTATCGCCACCACTAAGCAAGTTTGATCATGCATCTTGTTCAGTGATGTAAGATTTAGTGGGCAATGTCGATCAACAAGGGTAGAATAAGGTATAATGAGAGTGGAAAAATCAACAGAGAATTTTGAACTTGTCAAAAACTCAAATTGTTTAACATCCTTGTCTGAAAATATGAACCCACACTCGTGATCCATTCTGACCCCTGAGTGGTCCCCACTAACGTCAGTCACGAGTGGGGAAAACTCGCACCACAGCCTTGTCTGTTACCACAGCCAGGCCCATTGCCGCAACCATGACCCTCTCTACGACCATGTCCGCGGCCTCCTATTGCACGATCTCCACGAGGTGCTACTACAACAGCTAACGCCGCGGCGTCTTGACCACCACCAGTAGCCTCAGAGCACTGAGACCTAAAGTCGCCCACCTGCATGCACTTGTGGTAGAGCCCATCGCGCAAGGATGCGTTACGATGCTCAGGCACCACCTAGAGCCCGTCATTCTCATTGCTGGGCTTATTTTTAGGGCCCTTGAGTCCACAAGCCTTCTTGGCTAGAGGGTTTGCAAGCTGCATGCCCTTGGCTCCGCCTCGCTATTAAGCGGACCCACCAGCCCCTGCAACATCCATGCGCATGTCGCGGCCTTACTATGCACGGGCGTTTGGCCGTGCATCAAATTAGTGCTTCGACTTTGCCGAATACACTTGGCTCATGTAGTCACGCAATGCCCTCCAGCTTGTCCAAGCTTGGCCACTGGCTATTGTGGTGGTCTTGTCCTTCACCTTCTTGCTGACGACAACATCATGCAAGTACTCCAACAGCATGCACTCCTAGTAATTAAAGGTCTAAGTCCCATCGCCCTCGGTGAAGCTTTTACCTTCATCCACGAATGCGGTGAACTCGCTCAAGTAGGATTCAAGCAAGGTACCCACCTGCCTGAAGTCCTTAATCTTATGGAAATCACATTGTGCCTCCTCACGTTGGGTGTACTTCTTATGCATAATCTAGCAGAAGGCCTCCCACGACATGGGCTGTCACTCGAAGTGCGGTAGCTGCGCACTCCACTCCTTTACCACATACATGAAGAGTTTTTTCTTCAAACCGTGTCATGGCAAGGTCGCCCCACAGGCTGAGTGGAGTCTTCTAGACACATAAAACGTACTCCATGTAATTCAGCCAGTCGGTCAGCTTCATGCCCTTTTGGAAGATCTCCACACTATGGAGGAAGGACATGTTCATGACCGGCCCTTAAGTCGTCGAGGTAGGCAAGTTGTTGCTGCCACCGGCAGTAGCATGCGCAACTATGGTACACTGCACTTACTGCTGCATCCACACCTAGGTCACACTCTGCAACACCTTATCAAGATCGTTCCATTGACAGCTTGCCTCATGGGCGGCCAGACGCTGTTGGTGGCAATCACGGTTGAGGTATGTGATGCTATGCTCGACGTGGACTAGTAGGTTGGCGAACGCGAACTTGAGCTCTCATGTCATCAGAGCATCCACAATAGCCTCTAGGGCCTCGTGTTGTCCGTGTACCCTTACCCACTACATAAGGGTACGGTTCACATACACGCCTCTGAGGAGTTACACCTTTTGGAGGAGATTGTTGTCAGAGACGATGCTCGAGTGGGCGTTGCCCTGTCCCATTGTGGCCACATTGTAGGAAGGTGGGTCCACTCCCATTCCTCCAAGTGGTGCCGTACTTCCACTATCGGTGGTGATCTTAAGTCGGCCCGCCACCTTACAAGCAAACTCCGCAAGCCTACGACGGTCATCGTAGATTGCCTTTGCGTTGATGTTGTCCAGCTCGTTCTTGTGGGAATTTTCCGTTTGGCTGCTTTTAGCGCCCTTGCTGCTCTTGGTAGTCTTGCTGACGTCGGCAGCTTCAGGTAATGCGGCAGACTCCTTACCCTTCTTGAGCAATCGGCTCGAGTTTGCCACATGATGATGGCAATTGTCGCAATCCTTGTCACCTTCACCATCGTCGGCGTCGTTTTCTTTGTCGGGGTCCCCTTCCGGGAGATCCTCCTCCATCGCGTCGTCCGTCGCGTGGGGATCACCCACATGCACGTCGACTTGTTCATCGAGCACTTCTTTGGCCTTCACACGCATCTTGGTGTCACCGTGGTGGGCATTGGAAGTCTTAGGCGGTACGTTTGCCTTTGGATTGGAAACTGTGCTCGAAGCGACGGCTCCCAAAATTTGAATTCCGCCGAGGGCGGGTGGTGAGATCTTCACCACCTTGCCCTTGTTGGTCTTGGACGGTCCAGCACTTGCCATCTCATCACTCGGGCAACTAACACATGAAGATCGTTGTGAGGATCACCCGACAACTTTAAGGAGGAATCGCCCCCGACAAACTCCTTACTCTCAAGATCGGTGAGGCAATTCTAAAATTCTATTTCTATTTTCTTGTTCTATCACGTTGGCACAAGGTCATGGTTTTTGGAACTGAACTTCCTAAGCCGTGACTCATATCGATTGGCAAGGACTATTACCTAGGAAACAAAAAATTGAAAAAAAAAGAGAATGACAAAACGAATGTGAGTAGTGCTCATAAAACAAGGGCAAAGAATGACGAAGGACTTCTAGTAAATCCTAGCAACTCCTTCACTCCCTCTTCTAATTTATTGTCCTCCCTTTGTCTTGTTGTCTTCCTTGGCCTCCTCTTGAGTATTAACGCGCCTCGCACCCCGTTGGCGGAGTCTTCCTTAAGCCAGCGGCGTTAGGGAAGCCGCCAAAATGTTAAAGGTGTTGTTTTACTTCCTTTTTTGGGAACTCTTAGGTCGTGAGAGCTCCTAGCCTTTGGAACAAATGTTGTCCCAATTTTTGGATGAAGGAGGGAGAAGGGAACCTTAAAACGAGGATAAAAACTTGGTGGTTTCTGGGTGGGCACTCCCCACCCCATCCCACAAGAATCCCTTAGCTCCCCTAGAAGTGAGGAGAGACTCGAGGGAAGAGGCTCAACCAAGTAGAGCTCTTTTTCATCTCTCCAATGCACTTTATAATGCTTCAATCTATGAAGTATGGATGCCGTAGTCCCTTCTAGTGCTTCTGCTACTGCTTGCAACTCCTGGCGGCATTTCATATATGTCGTAGCCATTCTTTCTGTCAAATCCTTAGTCGCGGGGGTCGTTTGGCTCTAAGAATCATAGTAACGGGTCGAGTCTCTAGTTCTTTCTCTTCATTTGTCGTTGGTGTTCAAAAAATGGCGTTCTCAGTCTGCGACAAGGGTTTATCCCCTTCGCAGGACTGAGGGGCAATCATCATCAATGACAGAGAGCAGGGAGACTCGAATGTTTTGAGTCTTCAGAGGCCCACTTCTGTTTCTAACCTTAACCCTAGTTTTCGGACCCAAACCGGGGGTTTTTACCTCAAAATCATGCGTTCGCATGAGTTTTCCGGTTTTGAAACTCATAGTTCATCCTAAATGAACTTGAGTTTTTTTTTTTACACGCCAGTGCAAAATCGTCGTGCGTGAGGCACGATCAACGATTTGGCACCAACATCTCTTGTGCGCTTCCCTCATCCTTGCTCTCACCCTCGCTCCCTGTATCCCTCGTCCTTGCTTCCTCGCTTGCAAGGATGGGAAGGGGAGGCCAGTGCACAAGGCCACAAGGCCTAGCCCTCGAGGCCTCCGTGGCCCCTCAGCCGCCGATCGGGCTGAGACCGCAATCGGCGGCTGACGTCCGGTTGGCTGGTGGCCGGCTAGTCGCTTCTCCAACCGCCGGCTCTCCAACTAGCCGACAGCAAGTTGGCCGGCAACGAGCTGGCAAGTGGACAATGAAATGCTGGCCGCCGGCCAACCAACTACTAGTCACCGACCAACCCTCGCTTACGCGATTTGTGTTGCACAACCACCCCTCGCATCAGAAAGGAGGGAGGGCGGAATAGACCCTCCCGCTGCATTATTCAAAAAAATATATCATTAACAAAGACATTAACATGCACATGGATATATATATAGATGATTGCATAAACATTCTCAGACATAAAAATGAATTTGAATTTAAAGGTAAGTATGCATTTACATATTGATGTATGTATGTATATACTTGGACATCCATATAGGCACGAATAGAGACACAGATATAGGTTTACATGTAGATTTAGATAGAGATGAATACATTGATATATATATGGATATAAACATAGATATGGATATAGATATAGATATATGTATGGACATAGATATAGATATAGATGTAGACATAGATATAGATATAGATACAGATATAGATATAGATATAGATATAGATATAGATATAGATATAGATATAGATATAGATATAGATATAGATATAGATATAGATA